>JACXGM010012979.1:0-23492 GCA_016801145.1 Umbra pygmaea
TTTTCTCACTACTGCCGTCTGGTAGACGTTACCGGAGCATCAAGGCACGGACCACCAGACTTAAAAACAGTTTCTTCCCACAGGCCATTCGGCTGCTCAACATGGAACACAGACACTGATCGCAAATCGTCTGTTGAGCACTAACACTCTCTGGTCACTTTATGCTCTCTACATCTGATGTAGCAGAATTCAAATGCACAATTAAAAGCAATTTTCCATGCCAAATCTATAATATTTACTACTTCTACTGTTGTACATTTTCCAGACCACTGCTCAGTACATAGCGTTTTATTATTATTATTACTATTGTCGTTATTATTTAAAAATTATTATATTGTTGTAATTCTTGTTTTTAAGCCCACTGCATAGAATCGCCGTGCCATGTCAAAAGAATTTCTCTGCATAGGATGATGTATGTTATTCGATGCATATGATAAATAAACAACTTTGACTTTGACTATCAAACTTCATAGAATGATTTACAGAAGTATGTTTTGAATGGTCTTTGAGCAGTCAGGATTGTTTTAACCTATGAACAATATGTTCAAAATAACATACTAGTACATTTCAGCTACACACACAAAACGTAGCAACAATGATCGAAAGTCCTGGAGCACTAAGTACTTTACATATTCACATACACATGTTTGGTTATTGAATTAAAATGCAGATAAAATCTTTCAAACTGATTTTTGGTGAGCTTCTCTTCAAAATGTGATGTCTGTTTGAATAAAGTAATATCTAGAAGTTGCAAATGAGTGTTGTACAGTAGAGTAGGCTACAACTCGCTGTGTTTTCAGAGTACAGCATTTTCAACAGTCTAGCGTCACTACGCGCCAGTAATAGACCATTTCATGTTAACTAAATGTACTGATTGGTGACGTGGTACGAGTGTGAGCACTTTAGACTACTGACATCTGTATATATTTAATTTAATGCAGGATTGTGGGGGGCCTCAGACTGGAATATGCCTCAGGCCTCCAAATCACAATAAACACCCCTGTATGTATCTCAGTACTGACTGTTACCTGTAGTCTCTCTGAGAGGATGTCCACCAGCAGTTGATCTGGCAGCAGGCAGCTCATCAGACCCTGCTCTCCCACCTGGTTCACACTCATGCTCAACTGTTCCTGAATCGGACCACCAGCCTGCACAGAAAACATGACACCAAACAAACAGCTAGAAGTGAAAAAGGTGCTCACGCTATTGTGATGACCTCTGTTTACCAATGATGGTGGGGGGTAGGCTGTGATACCTCAGTCCTCTTCCCACCCACAACACTATTCTTGTTACGTGTAGAAATGGAGGAGGGAGCCCTGGGGTTGCTGACTTGACTCACTTCAGCCACATGTTTGGCTACAGCCTCCATATTCAGAGCTGCAGCAACTTGACCCGCAGGCGCCATCACCTCTGACACAGCCTGGGCTGCACACACACACACAAACACATATTTCAACTTACAATTTCAATGTATCTCAGCTCTTTTAATGAATGTTTTCTATTACTTTTAATCCTTGTTTTATTTGCTTATTATCTTAAAATAAATATGTTGTAAGTTATGTGCTCAATGACTTTGCCACGTTTACCATTGTCTATTTCCACAGTGTAACAACATAAATAGCTTATCTATAAAACAGATACTCACTCTCCTCTACCCTCTTCTGAGCATGCTCCATGGTAGCCTTGGAACACAGTGTGTGGGCCCGCAAGCCAGCAGAGGTCCTTCTTGAAGTTACAGCCTCCAGAACCACTGTGTCAATGCTGAGACATGCTGCACCATAGTGTTTGGCCAGAGTAAGTGCACTGCTAGTTTTTCCTGCACACAGAGAAAAGCATAGATCACTGCTACTGTAGACACAGTAAAACTGGACAGTGGTTGGCATTGGCAGCCTTTATATATGGAAGATACTGCTAGCATGAAAAAGACACTGTTCAATTTTGACAGCAGAACTACCTAAAATGTAACACAACATAGTGCAGTCAGATTAAATTGCCAGAAATGTCCGTGGTTAGGTTTGCCAGGCGGTTGCAGGGAAGCAGTTGCATTACAACTTTTTCTAATTAAGTGCTTACATGCCAAAGTAGTATAACACAGTTATCCAGTGATTAAATGTACAATAATTCGTTTTTTGCCGCTATCGGTCTCTCAATTTAAACAATAACAAAAGATGTAATTGGATGATGTCAGGAAGTAGCGTGGGGTCATGGGATTTTTTGTTGTCATCAATGTCGACGCATCTAGCATCGCTGGCAGAAAAAATGTTAGTTGACAAGGTAATTAATTGTTAAATATATTATAGTTTAATTCAAATTACGTTTTGGCGATTCCCCGGGAACTTAGAGTAACTAGAAGAGTCAAAGGTTATATGACGCCATTGACAAGTGACAAATTGAAACATCTCATGTCTTTGAATTACATTACAAATTTTTCTAGGTTTGAAAGTTGGTGGAAACATTTTGGATAATGTAAGTACACAACAAAACTAATATATAATATAGGTATATTAACTTTTGCTTTTTTTAATGCAAAGTATGTCTTTCGTTATTATTTTGACTGAGAGACCCCTTGAGTCTAAAAACGACATATTGTACCTTTAATTGAATATGCTACCAATGTTCTTACTCTTTTTTGGAAATAATTTTCCATGATTTCCAGCTTTTCATGAACATTTTCTGACTGAACCAAGTGCTAAAATGTAATGATTGAATCAAATGTGCAAAGCCATTGCTCTGCACATGCGTTCAATTCATACATATGCTGCTGAAGTAAGTATTTTTCAAGCCTGCTCATCAGACTACTATAGTGGCTGTTCACAGACTGTTACATTTCAAATTCCTTCTAGTCTGTCTGCAGCACGGATGGGGTGGTGAAGAGCATCAGGAAAAGCTATATAGCTCATCACTATACTTGGTGCACCGCAGAGTGGTCCACTGGCCTGTCAGTGTGTATAGCCTGGTCCACTCTCCCAATCTTACCTCACATTCTCGCTCGCTCGCTCGCACGCACGCACGCACGCACAAATTGTCTGTCAAAGAATGATGCAGAAAAGTTAATCCATGCTTTTGTTACCTCAAGATTGGATTATTGTAATGCTCTCTTTTCTGGCTACCCAGACAAAACCCTAAAAAAACTTCAGTTAGTGATTAACTTAGGAAAATAGGCTTCCAATGGTACCAACCGTTACTTTCTAGCTTGTACGGTTCAGAAAATATGACACTGTGACGTCATTGTGAGTCATTGAACTATTTGCCATTTTGTCTGCCATTTTGCATTGAATCTCTTAGACCATATCACCACTAAGGAAGGCATCTAAGAGATACCTTTCTGCCAAAGTGCAGGTCGATCGGACTTATTGTTGATTTTAAGATGATTTTTATAGGTGTAGTTAAATGTTAACTTTAAGGACAAAATTGATCCAACTTTTGAGACCTGATATTATAGGCTGTGGTTAACCCACATGGACAACTCACCCCTCCTTCTTTTCATACCCATTGGTTTCTGTCATGTATGGTTCAGGAAATATAATATTGTGTTGTCATCATGCATCAGTGAACCATTGGGTCAGCCATTTTGTCAACCATTTTTAATTGTATTTCTTATTGCTTATCACCCTATATGGATGCAAGTATAAGAAATCTGTATACCGAAAGCCAGGTCAATCAGACTTATTGTTGATTTTAAGATGATTTTTATAGGTTTTGGCAAATTTTCACTGAACAGAAAAATCCAAGATGGCAGACATTATGGGTTCTTGAAGAGTTTTTGTTCAACATGAGAAACAAGACAGGTACACAGTTTCAGTAATGTAGGTGAAACTGTGTAGAAATGGCAGCATGTTGAAATTCATAAATTAAAAAAAATATACCCACATTTGAGATTTGATATCACCGGCTGTGATGAACCCACATGGACAGTTCACCCATCGTTCTTAGCAGTAGAACACCCTCTTTCTAATGTTATCAACCATTACTTTCTATCATCCACCATTATTCTGACTAGAACTGCAAAATCGGAAACACATTACCCCAATTCTAGCCTATCTACACCGGCTGCCCATTAAGGCTAGGGCTGATTTCAAAGTTTTACTATTAACATACAAAGCACTACATGGACTTTCCCCTAATTATCTGTCTGATTTGGTGCAACCATACATACCCACACACACATACATTACGTTCACAAGATGCCGGCCTGCTTACTGTTCCTAGAATTTGTAAACAAACATCTGGTGGAAGGGCTTTCTCATATAGAGCTCCAAATCTGTGGAATGATCTGCCAACCAATCTTAGAGATGTAGACTCAGTCTCAACATTTAAGTCTATGCTGAAGACTCATCTCTTCAGTAAGTTCTATGGTATAGTGTAGTCTGGCCCAGGGGGCTAAAAGAGAATGGCGTCACTGTTAATGAACCACCCATTTTGGCTTGCCTGGTAGGCTCCCCACTCTCCACTGGGATATCCTCACTCCAATGCAACTCCTGCGGTGGTTACAGTCTGCTGGTGACCCCTTGGGGGTGTGGTCTTGGCAATGTGGGTGGGTCGGAAGCATGCCTGCTTGCTCCTGCCCGAGGCTTTCCTTGTGCAGGACCACATCTTCTGTCACCCCCCCCCGTCTCAGCCCCAGATTTTATGCTGCAATAGTTTATGTCCCAGGGGACTAGGGTTTTTCTGTCCCCAGAGGCAGATTATATATCCATTTTGGGGTCAGAGCTGTATCAAGGTACTAGACCCAAGGTATGCCCACTCTAATATTCCTGATGTCATGTTCATCCTAGGAGGACCCTAGGAACATGCGACAGGACCATGTGGCCTGATGACTCCTTCCTGTCCCCGTCCTGTGCCCAACCCGCTGCTGTGCTAGATCCCATATCAGTGCAGTTGATGATCCCGTTTCCACCTGGTGATGCCAGCAATCATCTCCAGACGGCTTTACGTTCTTCCTTCACAAGACCACCGAACTGTATTGATGCTACATGAAGACTATGGTCACAGTCCACCCATCTTATCTTCAATGTTGGACAATAATTGAAGACTGATAAACAAAGTGACCTTATTACAATGGGTTGTGTACCTTCAGATCCCCAACCCGGTACAGCCAGAAGAGGACTGGCCACGCCCTTGAGTCTGGCCTCTCTCTAGGTTTCTTCCCAGGTCCCACCTACTAGGGAGTTTTTCCTAGCCACTGTGCATCACTTGTGTGGCTTGCTTTTGGAGGTCTCGGGCCGGGTGTGTGTCAAAGCATTTTGTGACAACTGCTGTTGTAAAAAGGGCTTTATAAATAAATTTGATTGATTGAATTGTTGTGCTTTACCAAATAATTGCATCTGGGTTTACCCATTTTGGGAAGTTCCTAAATCAAACCTAGATAACCAGGTAATGGGAGTTAGTTAATTAATCATTTTCTATTCTTTCTATTCATATCATAGATCACTGGTTACTAATGAACCCCCTTTATTGGTCATTTTGTTCTTAATCAAGAACTTCACAAAACTTGTGAAATCAGCCGCACTTAGGTTGGAATGCACAAAATTGACCTCTGTACATGTGTCTTAGGGCTGGGCAATATTAACTAAATATTATTTTCACAACTCACCTACCATGTGATGAAGAGGGGAAAATACATTAATGGATGTAGTTCTTTGGTAACACACACAGACAATTAACCCTGGATTTATGTAAAGAAACACAGATTTTTATGGATTTTACCTAATTTAATTTGGGCCAGTAGTAATTCAATCTGAAAAAAAGTTAATGTTGGAACCTGGGGGGGGAGCTTAATGTTTGGGGGGGCACATAGAGAGTCCTGCTGCTATCGTCATCAACAACATCCCATTCATTTTCTATTTTATATATATTCTATCATAAACAAAGTTATATTTTGAAAAATGTTATGAATAAAGTTAAAACACATAATTAAAATAAAACAAACTATTTTTAAGTCATATCATTACATGCTGTGAGCATGGGTGTTGCAGCACCCTCAGCACCCCTTGTTCCCGTGGGCATGAATACAATTTATTCAGCAGGACAAAATATAATGTCATTTATTTAGGCTAAATTATGAAAATGAGGCTCCAGCTGTCTGATGTTTGGAAGGCATTTAATTTATTTGTTAAAACCACTAATGAATCGACTGAGAATGTAAAATGCACATGCTGCACATTATTTTAAAATATGAAGTCGCATCATCTCAGCAGTATGCTGTTTGAACGTACACACACTTTATACAACACATAGTTGCAGCCTATCTAAAGGTGGCTACAAGCCTTTGTAACAGTTTTAATTTATTAAAGTAAGCTATTTTCTGTCCTACAAAATGTGGCGAAACGACTTCTAATTTCAGTTATGCTCTCTAGGTAATGTCAGTAAATTGGTAATTGCAGGCAGGGCAGATAAATTATGATCCTGGTATGTCACAGTACTGTATATGTGGTACTGTATATCACTGGTCTTCCTTTTTTAATTAGCGTTACATACTTGTCCGGTTTGAATAATTTGATATGCCTACTTAGTGTCTTTTCTCATGTACTCAATAAAAACAAAATTATATAGTTTCTCTGGTTGGATGCCAATTATTTGATATTTTACATTGTGTTGTTATTTATACATACACTAGTTTATATTATTTTTGCAAGTGAGAATGGGCTATTAAGACAAGAAAAAAAACTAACGTATAGGCCTGATTGAATATTGAAATACTGTACACGCTGAACCACAAGTTTTCTCGCTAGGGAATAGCCTTTTTTCATCTAATCAGCACATGGGGGGTTGGATGTTTAACATTTGTAACACAATGACTATAGCTGAGTGCCCATCAATGGTCTGGGCAAGGGGAGATTACGTGTCCCCTTTCTACAAAAATGATGCGCAGACATACAAATTTTAGATGGGATTACGTTTTGTAATAATTGTAATGATGGATATTGAGCTAATTCCAACGTCATTATGAATTACCAATAAAGATTGGTTGTACAAGTAAAGATGTTGTTACTGTTTTTATATTTTCCTGCTGTGATTCCTTTTCAACAAGTTAGCGTTTCCTTATGTGTCTGGCTACAGAGAGTAAATCTGTTTATAAAAACAATTTGGTAGCTATTTAAAGACAAAGACTGCCTGATGAACACCCACTGAAGGTGGAGAAGCGGGCATGCTGGCTATCAAGCCGTATGTTTGTGATTCCCCCATGTAGACGAGCAAGCGGGAAAGAGAAATAGCGTTGCGACATAACTCGGGAATCTCCTGAAGAACGAGTTGCTTACTTGACGTATATTGTTGCCTCCACTTGCCTAGCATCCACTGACGTATATTGTTAGAGACAAGAGATGTACTGTAGTTTCTCTATGTCATGGGAAAAATGTCTGGTGACGTTTTTAAGGGAGTCCATGCATGGATGTATTAAGAGAACTGGAATGGCGCCTTTGGCACAGGCCCCGTTCATTCCAATGAATGTTGCTCAAAATCATATGAAGCAAGGGTGCAGTTCCATCGTTGGACGCTAAGCCCATGGTTGCTTCAACTTCCGTGTCTAAGCCTACCCCCTTGAGTCCATGTAGTAGAATTTCGCTGGTATTAGAGTCTGACTGTACTATATGTTTGTGATTCCCCGGATGAAATCAGTGGAATGCAATCACCTTATTAGGTTTGATTATTTAGGTATTATTACAATTACAATACACAATTTGAATGTCTAAACAGACTGAGAACAAAAACGACTTGCTTTCGCGGTGATTGAATCCTGAAACTCACTACACACCACCGACTACTACTAACGTCACCAACCTTAACCGCTACACCATATCGGTTGCCCAAAAAAAAGAACTTGTGTTTTGAGAGAGCGGCTTCCAGAGCTATGACGACTTATTGTATACATTTTAAGAACACTATGTCATACGTTAACATAAACTGTAATTTGATATACTGTACAGTACTGTATACATAGCTACAACTTTTCACAGGGGATTAAAAAAAAGCAGAGTACGATATTTCTTTGCTTTCTTAAAACCATTTTAAAACAAACATGGCTTTATTTAAATTAAGAAAGTTATTCTACTAAGTATAGTAATACAATTACATTGATTTAATATCAGTCTCTGTCCCAAAAAAACATATCCCTAGGAGGGTGTAGAACTGCAATCTCCTGTTTTTTTAAGTGGTCTAGCACCACCCAGCAACAAGTATGGAACATTATTTGCCAACTAAATGCACTGATTGGTGACGTGGTATTTACGGCACAACTTTATCAAGCGACATCTGTACCTCCACTCCAGATGGCTGGGGGCTGCATGAAAACCCCAGAAAACTGAACTATATAGCCACTCACCCATTACTATAACTCGTCTTTCCGTCATTATTTTAAAGCAATTGCACCAAATAGTATAAAACCACTCTGGCTTTAAATAGAACAGAGTTAACAGTATTCTGTGAGACATTTTCATTATTTTTCATTCCTTCCTCCAAGTATTTACACAATCACTGATCTAATGATGCTACCTTCTAATTATGCTACCTTCACTCCAGATAGGCCAGGGGCTGCATGAAAACCCCAGACAACGAACTAGTTAGCCAGTTAGCCACTCACCCATTACTATAACTCATCTTTCGGTCATTATTTCCAAACAATTGCACCAAAAATATACAACCACCCTGGCTTTAAATAGAACAGAGTTAGTAGTATTATGTGAGGCATCTATCTATAAATTGCAGGAACGTCTGTGTCCGTATGTGTGTTATGCGCATATCTCTCACACAGTTAGTCCGATGGATTTCAAACTTGACCGGTGTCTTGCAAGTGCAGTGCAAAGTTTGTTGTTGTTTGGATTAGGAATGCAAAAGATATCGGTAAATATATATTGGTAGAAGAAGCACACATTGGCATTCGCCGCTCTAGCCGCTGGCCACTCCCCCTCTCATACGACATACTGAGTGAGCACAGCGCAGGACCAAAGAAAGAGGAGCTTTGGCAGCTGCGCAGGACCAAAGAAAGATGAGCTTTGGCAGCTAAAATGTGAAATACACCTCAGACAATTACATCATGTTAAAATTAACTCCATTATTAACCAAACCAAAATGTGCTGTCAATGTTACAGCTGTTAGAGTTAGCATGAAGTTAAAGCTAACTCTGCCAAATGGTGCTGTGACAGCTGTAGTAGTAATATCCAAGCCAAACGGTGCTGTCACTACTACAGCTGTCAGAGTTAGTATGAATGGGTCTGGCTGCTCCCGAAATTCAAAACAGACTCTAATGGCATCGTTCTGTATACGATGTCATATTTTACGAAAATAGTTAACCAAAAAGTGTTTCTGAAAACATTGTAAGCGAGAAATAGGCCACACAGTTGCTGAATCTGTCTTCATTTCAGATTGACAAAGGTCAATTTAAAAGACTTTCGTCAGATTTTGAGAGGTGGCGAGTGAGCCGACCCCTCCTCAACGGTGGAGTGCTGCATGTCACATCACGTGTATTTTTGTAAGAGCTACACTGAAGTTGGCAGTTTGATAAATGCAAGTTATTTCAATTGTTATTCTATAATATTTCAATCATCATGGGCTAAAATAAATAAATAAAATAAGGCACATAAGTTCCTGTAAATGGCAATACACACAACCTTTTTTGCCAAATAAATGAAAAGCTTGTTTAAATCATCAACGTCTTCTCTTGTAGTCTCACCTAGCTTTCCTCAGAGATGGTCCCAATAATGTGCTTAAAGTCAAGTGAAATTCCATTTGTGCATGATTACCTGATATAACTATTGCTTAATACTGTATCCTAAATTGTGTATATTTAAGCTATATATTATATGCTGAAGTATATTTCTGGAGTGTTAAGATTAAAAGAAAAAATAACAACAACAACAACCCTACAAAACCAAAAACCATGACCCTAAAACCGTGATACGAACCGAACCGTGGGTTTGTGAAACGTACCACCTCTAACATTGATTCAATTGATAAAGTTGGGCAGGAGCCCTTCCCATATTTCTTACTGACTGTATTCCAGCTCAAACGTATGGTTGGATGTTACCAATCAATAACACTAGATCAAAGTTGAAATTGTCCAGCTCTTCAGGTACTTCCTCACTTGCACTAGCCGTTGTTGAAAAAATCCTACTCTAACTCTTCATAAATATCTGTGTAGTTAATACCGGAGGATCAAAATGCGTAGTATTCCCACACAAAGTGCACAGTTTTAGGGCCCTATTTTAACGATCAAAGCGCATGGCGCAAGTGCGCTTTGGGCGTGTCCAAATCCACTTTTCCTAGTTTGCCAGCGGATCAAAGGGTCCATGCGCCAGGCGCATGGTCTAAAAGGGTTGTACTAAGTGTCTTCATTAATTCATGCGTGTGTTTTGAGCATAATATGCAATAAACCTATCAGAGATTCATCTCCAATTCCCTTTAAGAGCCAGGCGCATTTGTACCTTTCGCGCATTGCTATTATGACGGCGGATTTGCACCGTAGTAATCTTTTGAATGTTTGTGTGCCTCTGCGCATCCCTGTGTGTGTGCAACAAGCATAGTGTGCACGCGCTGTGCCTATGGCATAGGTGCATTTGACTAATTTGCTGTTAAAATAACTATGAGATGCTGCGCTATTGACTTTAGACCAGGTTTTTGTTGGTCAATGGCGCGATCACTTTCCGATGCCTCAAGATAACAATACATCCAGAATTATCCTGAACACACCTCCAAATAGACCACCAAATATATGCGCAGGTGCATTTGCTATTTAAACAACGCGGTTGCCTGACAGGAAATTGACAACTGCGTCAGTCTTAAACTAGCACTGGGTGCAAGATAGGGCCCTTAGTATCCAATCAACTTGATTCAGGGGCGACATGAGAACAGATACGGAAATCTCCTCCCCTGTAGTTTCATTTCAAAATGTACAAAGGCCAGTTTAGGAAGTTCAGAACTAATTGAAAAGGTGTTTTTTGTTACTATGATGTTAGAAAAATGACCAGAAAAATTATTTTGAGGTGTTTGAGGGCTGGAGTATCCCTTTAACTTAATCCTTTATAGAGGCAGGTTTAACATATGTTCAGAACTGTTTGTGAGGGAGCATGGACTATCGGAATATCTAAATGAAAACCTGCCTGCACTATAGGGGCTTACCTAAGCTACTAAAATAATTTGCTTATTTAAATTATGGAAAATGAGCAAACAAAAATAGGGTACATGGTGAAGTGAAACACTGAATATAATGGACAAACAAAGAATTCATATCAAAACTACAGAAAATAAAAGCGAGGCCTCTACTATGGATGCAGATCCCACAGGTAACAGCAAAAAATGTCATGATATAGGCTCTAACAAACTGCCAGACTAACAGATGCTTGTAATTAAAACAGGGCCTGACAGTGAGTCAAGACAGATCGAGATCGCTGGATAGTGTGACAACGTCCCAGGACTTAGGGATTGCATCACAGTGAACTGAACATTTAAGTGTGATTTATGTTGTTTATGGTTCCAGCACTATCTACTCCAGTTTTGAGTTGTGTTTAAACATGTTGTGTATATGCATAGGATGCTGCCGCCATCTCCTGGACACTCAGTGTGTTTATCCCACTGAGGAGTGTTAATTAACATAACAGAGTATAGGTAAATGAGGTCCGTACAGCTGTTAGGAGTCTGTAATTAGGATGATACTTAAACACTGGATGTTCAGGGAATGGCACTTTTCATTGTGAGTTTACCCTTTTTATCATGTTGGATTGAGTTCTCTCTGGGTAGTATGTACCATTTACATTGACGTGTTCATTTTACTAATTAGGGCTTCCCCACGTTATGGGACATATTTAGTTGTCTGTATGGTTGAGTCAGGTGTACATACTGTATATTATCCTCGTATTATCCAAAAAGTTGTGAGGGGACAAAAGGTTTCTCACGTTATTCTCCTGAAATTGATTATTCTTATTGTGAGCCATGGAGGCTTTTTGCTAATCAACATTGTCCCTCGATCCCACCATCCCTCTTGGACTGTAGGTATCAATAACAGGGAGGGCCTTTCCATTAAAATAAATAAAAGGACTTTCCACATGTTCACTAAGAAGCATAGACTATGATACTTGGAAAAATGTTACAAATCATGCCCATTTTGTGGCTTTAACAAAAATAATGCTGCAGTCCAAATAGCGCTTGGAGGCAGTTGGACTGACAAAGCCCATGGAAAGCTTTGAGTGTGCAGTAATGACATTCAACAAAACATTTTGAAGACCACAAACTATTTTGCCAAAGTGCTAGAGAATAAAGATTTATACCGTTTAAAAGGCAGCAAAGCAATTGGAAAATGCTGGTAACACATTTACTGGCACATTGCCCTCTGTGTATAATGTATTTTCTTGCTTCTCTGCTGTAAATTCTACCAAAACTTTGTAAGCTATATTCTGTAGTCTATAGCTTTTGCTGCTGCTACGTCCATTCCCTACCAGTGTCCTTTGTGTATATTGCTCTACTGATGTATTAGTATTACAGAAGTGATGATTAAAGTTATTCTGATTATGATTCTTACCATGAATGTTGTGTTGTTGGGTTTGCCACCATAGCCAACCAATTCACAACAGCTATCTTTTCATTAAAAATACCTCACACTTATAAACTTTAATGTTGCCATGTGGTTAGCGTTTCAATTTTCTTTATAGAAAATTAACAGAAACAGCAGATGAATATTGTTATAAATAAATGTAATTTGACATGTTCTATGGCCATCCAAAAATTCCATAACCTTTGATATTTGTTTTCAAATTACTGGTAAAGCCGTCAATAAATTTCTAGGTTTTCCAGGATGCGTGGGAACCCTGTGATACCCACATCAAGCCCTACAAATGCAAAAATCTAAAAGATTTGATTGTAAACAATATTAACTATACTGCTTAAACTTAAAAATTGTTGTCAGTTTCTTTAACTTACTTTTATAGTAATAATATTAGTGAGCTGCAGGGGGTGGCTACAGAAAGATGTGTTGGGTGTTTACCTGAGAGAGGAGCCCCATGCACAATGATTGCAATTCCCCGACGGTTGCGTGCAGCCTGGCCCTCAGGTGATAGGTCAATGCCCATGTGGCGGGCGTTAGCTCTGGACACTGGGTTGATCTCCAAGTCTCCCACACCGGCAGTCCTGCTGTCCACTCTGTCTTTGATCAGGTCTACAAATAGAATGCAACATGATCCCACTGTCTGGCTTTCAATACTTACTGTGAAAATGTTGTTTATGGTTAGGTGTGCCACTTTTGTGTACTGGTAGCCATGGGGATGATGTTGACTATCGCTTCTTTTTCTAAAAGGGTTGATCTTCTTTACTTTTCTCAGTGCTGTGGTGTTACAGTGTATGTACACTCACTGGCCACTTCAATAGGTGCACCTGTTCAATTGCTCGTTAACACAATTATCTAATCAGCCAATCATGTGGCAGCAAGTTAAATGCTGAAGTTCAAACCAAGCATCAGAATGGGAAAGAAAAGTTATATAAGTGGCTTTAAATTTGGCATGGTTGTTGGTGCTAGAGGTGCTTGTTTGAGTATTTTAGAAATCTACTGGGATTTTCCCACGCAACCATCTCTAGGAATTACAGAGATTGGTCCAAAAATGAAATAAATATCCAGTGAGCGGCAGTTCTCTAGGCTTAGATGCATTGTTGATGGCAGAGGTCAGAGGACAATTGCCAGACTGGTCTAGCTGATAAAAAGGTAACACCGATTCAAATAACCACTTGTTACAACCAAGGTATGCAGAAGAGCATCTCTGAACGCACAACACATCGAACCTTGAAGGGAATGGGCTACAAGGCAAGGCAAGTTTATTTATATAGCAATTCAAGTTGCTTTACATGAACAGGAAAACATAAGAATTTTAAACAGATTAAACATAAAATTAAAGCAGTACAGATTGAACGAACCATATAAAATATAGTGCAATCAGTTTGGACTTAGCACAGTGTTCATTCAGTAAATGCGTAGCTAAACAGATGTGTTTTGAGTCTGGATTTAAAGGTGACTACAGTTCACATCTGATCTCTTCTGGGAGCTGGTTCCAGCTGCGGCTGGCATAGTAGCTAAAAGCAGATTCTCTGCATTTTGAGTGAATCTTTGGTATTTCTAGCTGATGTAATCCTGATGATCTGAGTGATCTGTTGGGTTTATATTCAATGATCATATCTGCAATGTATTGAGGTCCTAGGCCATTGATTGATTTATATACCAGTAATAATACTTTAAAGTCTATCATAAATGTGACTGGGAACCAGTGTAGAGATCTGAGGACTGGCGTGATATGTTCATATTTTCTGGTTCTGCTCAGAATCCTGGCAGCAGTGTTCTGTATGAGCTGTACTGTCTTATGGTCTTTTTGGAAAGACCAGTGAGGAGGCCATTACAATAATCCACCCTGCTGGTGATGAAAGCATGAAACAAAGCATCTAATTCTTGAGATATTTTTAAGATGATAATATGCTGATTTAGTTATTGCTTTAACATGACTACTGAAACCGACTCCAGAATCACACCAAGATTACTAACTTGATCTTTAGTTGTTTGACCCCTAGCATCAAGGTATGCATTCACTTTATCTTTGTTTGCAAATGCAATGACTTCAGTTTTCTCTTTGTTTAACTGAAGAAAGTTTTGGCACATCCAACTGTTAATTTCATCAATGCATTGGCACAGGGAGTCAATGGGGCTGTAGTCGTTAGGCGATAGGGCTAAGTAGATCTGGGGGTGGTCTGCATAGCTGTGGTAAGCAATTTGTTTGGCTCAGTGGGAGCATACAGGTTGAATAGGAGTGGCGCGAGAATTGAGCCTTGTGGGTCTCCACATGTCATGGATGTCCACTCAGACTTATGGTTACCTATACTCACATAGTAACCTCTCGCTTCTAGGTATGACCTGAACCATTTTAGTACCATCCCAGAAAGCCCAACCCAGTTTTCCAGCCTGTCAAGACGTATGTCGTGTTTGACAGTGTCAAAAGCAGCACTAAGATCAAGTAGTACCAGCACTGATAGTTTGCTTGTATCTGTATTGAGGCAAATATCATTTATTATCTTTAATAAATGATAGAAGACCACACCGGGTGCCACTACGTTCAGCTAAGAACAGGAAACTGAGGCTACAATTTGCATGACGCCACTAAAATTGGAAGATTGGAAAAACGTTACTTGTATGATGAGCCTCGATTTCTGCTGCAGCATTCAGATGACAACATGAACGCATTGATCCATCCTGCCCGGTTCAGGCTGGTGTAATGGTGTGGGGGATATTTTATTGGCACGTTTTGGGCCCCTTAGTACCAACTGAGCATTGTTTAAATGCAACAGCCTACCTGAGAATTGTTGCTGACCATGTCCATCCCTTTATGACCAGTGTACCCATCTTCTAATGGTTACTTCTAGCAAGATAATGACACAAACCTCGGATCATCTCAAACCATTTTCTTGAACACGACAATGAGTTCACTGTACTCAAATGGCCTCCACCATCACCAGATCTCAATCCAATCAAGCGCCTTTGGGACGTGTTGGAACTGGAGGTTTGTATCATGGATGTGCAGCTGACAAATTTTCAGCTTGTTGTTTGAATTTATGCCATGAAGACTTAACGCATTTCTGAAAGCAGAAGGGGGTCCGACCCGGTACTAGCAGGGTGTACCTAAGGCCTGTGGGTGTATATGTGGTCTTGTTCTGTACCTCCACATGTGATCCATTCCTCATCCATGCATTGGTCTGCAAGGGGTGTAGTGTCCAGCTCCTCTAGCTTTTCCTGCTTTTCCTTCTCTCCTGCCTCAGAGGTCTCCTCATCTTTACGGTTGCCAGCCTTGGACTCTGGGGAAACACACAGTCCATTGAATCAGTGAGATCACTCCCAGATCAAAGCAAACCCTCTTACTGCTGATCATACTAGGCTTTATACTTAATTAGGGCCAATTTTGAAATGTAAAAAAAATCTATATTAGGCGTTTTTGCACTCCAATTATGGACAATCATTCCTTTAAAGGAAGCACATAATGTAATTTTAAATTAGATAGTAAAGCGCAAGGAAATTGCGTGCATTCTGCCGTGACCTATGTTGGGCTACGTGGTCATGTTCTGGCGTGGTTCAGATCCTTTCTATCTGAAAGATATCAGTGTGTATCTGTGGATGGTCTGTCCTCCAAAAAATCTAAGGTACTGTATGCTTTGATGTTCCTCAAGGTTCTGTTTTGGGACCACTACTGTTCTTACTATATATGTTGCCTCTTGGTGATTTCATCCAGAAACATAATGTAAACTACCACTGCTATGCTGATGACACACAGGTGTACATTTCAGTGGAGAAGGGAGAAGCACCAAAATTGCACACCCTGGAAGCCTGTGATTTGGATATAAGTTTTTGGATAACAGAATTACTTATTTACTTCTAAACTATGAAAAAGAAATGCTAATTTTAGCAAGATACAAAGAGCCCTGCTGACAAATCTGGCAATGAACATAGATGGTTAATATAGTTATCAGAAAAAAACTGTAAAGGACCTTGAAGTTACCCTGGACCAGCCGTGGTCGGAGGATCTTAATTGGGGAGGACGGGCTGGTGTTACGCTCGGGACCAGAGTGAATGGAATGTGCGCAATGCACGAAACCCAGTGTTTTTTCGGTTTGCACACTGGGTTTTGTGCGTTGCCCACCATTCCATTCACCGCGGCTGCCCTGGACCCAGATCACTCTTTTGATAAACATGTAGTAAAACATATCTCAAGAGCAGCTTTTTTCCACCTCTAGTTTACCCACCTACTCCACACACCCACTCCACTACTTTTTAAATGCATGCTTTTATTACATTTAAGACTTGATCGTAATTTTTTTTTATCTCCTAGTCGGTATATAATATCAATGTTAAAATCAAAATGGGTTTTAACCATCTACTTTTTACACCAGAAGTTGCAGAAATCAACCCTTTTACAGTGCCTGTAGAAAATATGCATGCCCTGTCAAAATCCTTACCTTTTGTCACAATACACCCTGGAAATTTTTATAAATTAAATCTTAACTTTTGCCAGCAGTCTAATTTCGTTTTGATGCATATCCCACATTTTCTGTTAATCCAATGAACCTCATTTCACTACCGAAATATTACTGTGTCCTTCAGTTATTTGATAGATCAAAATAAAATTGCTGATCCAAACACCCAATTATTTATAAATGAAAATCATGGAAATTGTCAGGGGTGCCTAAACCTTTGCATACGACTGTACATGTCTTCAGTAATGTGCCTTGTGCTGCGCCCAGTAAGATAAGTCTGGCAGCAGAGTGAGAAATTAAACTGTGGTTCCAATTTATTTTTTTATTTAACCTTTATTTAACCAGGTAAGTTGACTAAGAACAACTTCTTATTTACAGCAACGACCTGGGAGCAATTAGGGTAAAGTGTCTTGCCCAAGGACACAACAACATTTGGCTCAGTCGGGAATCGAACTGGCAACCTTCTGACTACAAGTCTGACTCCCTACCCACTGAGCCATCTGTGCCCCAAATGCAGCAGATACCTACCATCGTCGTCCTTGTAGTGGAGGTCATTGTAATATGTGATTAGCTCAGGCGGTAATGACTCTCCCGGGGCACGTGGGGGCAACAGCAGGACGTTCTGGGTATCAAAGCCTTTCATCATACGCAGAATCTTAAAGAGGGAGAGATATAATCCAAACTGTTTCAAAAACACTTTTTAATGATAAAAAAACTAAGACAACTCAAAATCAGAACCATGTGTGCCAGTGTCTGAATATTTTATTAAATCACCTTTTCTTCCTCCAGGTATTTCTTGTCAAACTCCAGAGAGTAGAATTCGATTGGAAAGGGGCAGGGATTCCGAACAGTTACATCTGCTTCCACTCTATCACTGAATGGCAGGGAGGGTTCCAACTCTAGCACAGAGGAGGAGAACTCCAGCTGGGGCTCCTCTCCCTGCCCCTGGACCAGCAGCTGTATCCTCTGTGTGCTCTGGGCTACCAACACCACCAACCTCTGGCTGTATGCCAACTATGGAAACAGCAAAAGATGGCAGTCATTCATGTCAGTCATTCCTGTGGGCTGTGACCAGTCCAACCTCATCCATCGTTTGTGAGAAAGACAAGCTACGCAAATACTGTGCAAATGTTGCAGTGTTCTCAGACCCGAGAGACATGGAGAGGTTCATAGCCTTGTTTTAAGAGAGTCTGGCCATATATGTTGGGGAAGTAACAATACAAGTGTGATTGTGACTGTTCTCTATGAAATGACACTCTTTCAACTAGCAGAATTGAGAAGCAAAATAAATATTTTTTGAATAAGAAATAAAGCAGGATGATGTGTATTAGAGTATATAGCATATGTTGGATAGGGAAAAGATCAAGTACATTTTCAGACTCATTGGCCAAACTAAATACAGTGCATCCAGACTGATTCACAGTGCTTCACTTTTCGATTTTTTTTTGTGTTAAACCCTTATTTCGAAATGGATTAGATTCATTATTTACAATACACAAACAATACCCCATAATGACAATGTGAAAGAAGTGTGTTTGAAATGTTAGCAAATTTATAAAAAATTAAAAAGCACAAGTATTCACAGCCTTTGCCATGACATTCAAAATTCAGCTCAGGTGCATCCTGTTTCCACTGATCATCCTTTAAATCTTTCCACAACCTGATTGGAGTCCACCTGTGGTAAATTCAGTTGATTGGACATTATTTGGAAAGGCACACACCTGTCCTAATAAGGTCCCACAGTTAACAATGCATATCAGAGCACAAACCAAGCCATGAAGTCTTAGCAATTGTCCATTGACCTTTGAGACAGTATTGTATGGAGGCACAGAACTGGGGAAGGGTAAAGAAAAATATCTGCATCATTGAAGGTCCCAATGAGCACAGTGGCATCCAGCATCCGTAAATGGAAGAAAATTGGAATCACCAGGACTCTTACTAGAGATGGCCACCTGGCCAATCTGACCGATCGAGGGAGAAGGGCCTTAGTCAGAGAGGTGACCAAGAGCCCAAGGGTCACTCTGACAGAGCTCCAGTATTTCTCTGTGGAGAGAACCTTCCAGAAGAACAACAATCTCTGCAGCACTCCACCAATCAGGCCTGTATGGTAGAGTGGTCAGACGGAAGCCACTGCTCAGTAAAAATGCACATGAGTTTGCCAAAAGGCACCTGAAGGACTCTCACACCATGAGAAACAAAATTCTCTGATCTGATGAAACAAAGATTGAACTCTATGGCCTGAAGTGTCATGTTTGGAGGACACCAGGCACCGCTCATCACCTGGCCAATACCATCCCTACAGTGAAGCATGGTGGTGGCAGCATCATGCTGTGGGCATGTTTTTCAGCAGCAGGAACTGGGAGATTGAGGGAAAGGTGAATGCAACAATGTGAGACATACTTGCTGAAAACCTGCTCCATAGTGCTCTGGACCTCAGACTGGGGCAAATTTCTTCTTCCAACAGGACAACGATCCTAAGCACACAGCCAAGATAACATAGGAGTGGCTTCATGACAACTCTGTGAATGTCCTTGAGTGACCCAGCCAGAGCTGCGGACTTGAACCCAATTGAACATCTCTGGAGAGATCTGAAAATGGCTGTACACCGATGCTCCCCATCTAACCTGATGAAGCTTGACTGAAGTCCTGCAAAGAACAATGGGAGAAATTGCCCAAAAATAGGTGTGCCTGTAGGATCATACTCAAATAAACTTTTAATAAAGACTTAAAGCTGTAATTGCTGCCAAAGGTGCTTCAAAAACGTATTGAGCAGAGGATGTGAATACTTACATGTGCTTTTATTTAGTTTCTTCTTTCACATTGTCATTATGGGGTATTGTTTGTAGAATTTTAAAGAAAATAATGAATTTAATCAATTTCTGAATAAGTGTAAATAACAAAATGTGGAAAAAGTAAAGCACTGTGAATACTTTCCAGATGCACTGTATACAGTGGGTATGGAAAGTATTCAGACCCCTTTAAAATTTTCACTCTTTGTTTCATTGCAGCCATTTGATAAAATCAAAAAAGTTAATTTTATTCCTCATGAATGTACACTCTGCACCCCACCCTGACAGAAAACAACAGAAATGTAGAAATTTGTGCAAATTTATTAAAAAAGAAAAACTGAAATATCACATGGTCATAAGTATTCAGACCATTTGCTGTGACACTCATATTTAACTCACAGGCTGTCCATTTCTTCTGATCCTCCTTGAGATGGTTCTACTCCTTCATTGGAATCCTGCTGTGTTTAATTACACTTGATTAGGAAAGGCACACACCTGTCTATATAAGGCCTTACAGCTCACAGTGCATGTCAGAGCAAATGAGAATCATGAGGCCGAAGAAACTACCCAAGGAGCTCAGAGACAGAATTGTGGCAAGGCACAGATGTGGCCAAGGTTACAAAATAATTTCTGCAGCACTCAAGGTTCCTAAGAGTTCAGTGGCCTCCATAATCCTTAAATGGAAGAAGTGTGGGACAACCAGAACTCTTCCTATACCTGGCCGTCCAACCAAACTGAGCAATCGTGGAAGAAGAGCCTTGGTGAGAGAGGTAAAGAAGAACCCAAGAATCACCATGGCTGAGCTCCAGAGATGTAGTAGGGAGATGGGAGAAAGTTCCACAAAGTCAACTATCACTGCAGCCATCCACCAGTCGGGACTTTATGGTAGAGTGGCCCAATGGAACCCTTTCCTCAGTGCAAGACATATGAAAGCCCGCATAGAGGTTGCCAAAAAAAACACATGAAGGATTCCCAGACTATGAGAAATAAGATTCTCTGGTCTGATGAAACCAAGATGGAACTTTTTGGCATTAATTCTAAGCGGTATGTGTGGAGAAAACCAGGCACTGCTCATTACCTGCCCAATACAATCCCAACAGTGAAACACGGTGGTGGCAGCATCATGTTATGGGGCTGTTTTTCAGCTGCAGGGACAGGACGACTGGTTGCAATTGAAGGAAAGATGAATGCGGCCAAGTACAGAGATATCCTAAAAGAAAACCTCATCCAGAGTGCTCAGGACCTCAGACTGGGCCAAAGGTTCACCTTCCAACAAGACAATGACCCTAAGCACACAGCTAAAATAATAAAGTAGTGGCTTCGGAATAACTCTGTGACCATTCTTGACTGACCCAGCCAGAGCCCTGACCTAAACCCAATTGAGCATCTTTGTAGAGACCTGAAAATGGCTGTCCACCAATGTTCATCATCCAACATGACGGAACTGGAGAGGATCTGCAAGGAAGAATGGCAGAGGATTCCCAAATCCAGGTGTGAAAGACTTAATGCACCCTTCCCAAGAAGACTCATGGCTGTACTAGCTCAAACGGGTGCTTCTACTCAATACTGAGCAAAGGGTTTGAATACTTATGACCATGTGATATTCAGTTTTTCTTTTTTAATAAATTTGCAAATATTTCTACATTTCAGTTTTTTTCTGTCAAGATGGGGTGCTGAATACTTTCTGTACCCACTGTATGGTACACTGCTAAAAAAAACACTCAAGTCACACATTGGGTCTTGATAAACAAAATATATGAAAGATCAACATCTTTACTGTACACCATGTAATTCATTGAGAACAAAATTACGTAACAACGGTTAATAGAAACCAAAATCACCAACCAATAGATGGCTGGATTCAAACTCACACCGAAAATCTAAGTAAACATTTGAAATCACAGGCTGTTCTCATAATGTCACTCAGTAGTGTTTATGGCCCCCGTGTGCCTGTATGCACTCCCAACAATGTCTGGGCATGCTACTGATGAGATGGTGGATGGTGTAATGATAGTTGAATAGCCTAGGTATTGTTGTTAACAACCAATAGGTGGCAGTGTTGGTTACAGCTAAAGAGAGTGCCCGAAATAGGGAGTAGAACAAGACATAAGTGGAATAAAGAACTAGCCTGGCTAGCTTGAAGCACCACAAGTGTTTGATTCCTTTTTCTTATAAAATAAGAAACATTACATGGTACCAGGATTAGGGTAAAAAGATGGATGCTATTAAACCACCAGGTCCATTCAAATTAACAGGAAATGTGGATGCAAACTGGAGGACATTCAAGCAGCGTTTTCAGCTGTACATATCAGCTGTCAGAGTGGAAAGACGTGCAGACGAGAGGAAAATTGCCATGCTGCTCACCATTGCCGGAACGGAAGCGCTTGAAGTCTTCAACACATTCGTATTCGCTCAGGAAGAAGACAAAGATAAATTTGATGAGGTAGTAAAAAAGTTTGATGAGCACTGTCTGTCAAGAAAAAATGAAACCTATGAAAGGTATATCTTTCGCTCACGTATACAGAACCAAGGGGATTCATTTGATAGCTTCCTCACTGACCTCAAAATAAAGGAAAAATCCTGCAGTTTTAATGAGTTAAGGGAATCAATGATTCGTGACCAAATAGTTTTTGGGACGAATGACAAAGGTATTAGAGAAAAACTGTTAAGAGAAACAGAACTCACGTTGGAAAAAGCTGCAAAAATATGCCAGGCAAATGTAATGGCAAGAATCCATGTTAAAACATTTCACGAGAAAACGCATAGAGCAGACGCACATGCGAAGGGAACGGTGGATGCCATACAGGTTAAACAAAAAACACATAGAAAATTCAATAAGGGCAAGGACATGTTTGATTGCAAGCGGTGTGGTGAAAAACATAAGCCTAAACAGTGTCCTGCTTATGAAAAAATTCAAAGATGTGTTTTTCAAAAGACAAAAAGAAAGAATACAAAGTACACACAGTAGAAGACTCAGGCGACAGTGATGATCTAAATGAAAAAATGTTCATCAACATGGTTTCCAGTAAAGAAGAGGGTATAAAACAGTCTTCTAAATATCTGGAGATTGCAAAGGATGAGAGTACAACAGGTCAAGACAAATGGATTGCACCACTGATGGTCAATGGGACACTAGTTCAGTTTAAACTGGACACGGGCAAAAGCCAATTTGATCAATATAAATGATGTCAAGTCATTCAAAGAAAAACCCACCATATGGAAGAATGCAGTTCAACTGAGGGCATATAATAAACAGCCTATAGAAACAAATGGAATGTGCAGACTAAAAATAACTTTAAAAGGAAAAACATTCAATGTAAAGTTTATAGTTGTTCCTAATGGACAATCACTGCTTGGTGACAATGACGGATTCTGTGTGATTTGGGCTTAAAGCCCAATAATCATGAGTTATATTTGAACATATCATTGATGTATACAGTACATAACAGTGGCAATCAAAATGATTTTAAAGCCCAAATCACACAGAATCCGTCATTGCATATGCGTAACAACGGAAGTCTAGTCATTTCAAATGAAGGAGTCCGCCAGTGATGCAAAGACGCATAGCGGAATGCGTTGGATTGCGGCTGCGGTGCGTTCGGGGTGTTGCATGCATTGGATTTTTCCTACTCGTGCGCTAAAACCAATGCGTTAATCAAACCGGATGTTGTGTCTAGCTAACACTTGCTAGCTTTTCAAAAGGGTGACAAATTTGGTATA
>JACXGM010012980.1:9998-23803 GCA_016801145.1 Umbra pygmaea
TTTGAATACAAGTATTGAATACAATTGTAGACTTTACATTACAAATGTAGCCTAAATCTGTCCATATATTCAGGCATTAAAATTCATTAAAGAAACTAATTTGAACTCAAACGACTACAATATCATTTATTAAGGTCCTTCAGAAGCTAGGCGAGGGTCCTTAGCATTCGGAGAACACGTAAATGGAACAGGCTAGCAAATGCATGTCATTGCATCAGTGAAAATGTCAGCCTTAGGCGCTGACATTAGGCGCTGCAATTCAACAGTAGACAGTAGCAATTTGTACAGGCATTTAAACGTTAATCTTTAATTATATGTACTACCGTTTTAACAAATGTACAGTAACGTTAAACACTAAAGATACTTATATTTGAAAGCATAGTGCCTCGTAATCGCTCCGACTCCACTAACGTCCACTTTGCGCACAATTGTGGGTGATTTCGGAGCGCGAAGGATACATATATGCATTCTTTACTCTATGGAAAATTCTCAGAATCAAGGACTCAGTCCATGTTTGAAATTCGGAGGATCCTTTACATTGGAACAGTCCTTCGACGGACTTCGATGACGTAGCATCCTTGAAATTCTGGCTTCGGAAATATAAAAGAATAAAACGTTGTCCATAATTTGAGGTTATAATTCTCTTGTACTAAACACATTTGATGTTCGCTTTACCATCAGGTCGTTGTACGTACAACTTGGAAAATTGAAGATGACATTTGGAACAAATCATTGGACGAACGAGATGCGGCTGCCTGTTTTGCGTCTGCAATGCGTTCTTCATTTAAAATGACAACCCTTGGACATTTATGATGACTGTGATATTAATTTGCGCTTTCATTTTGTCATGTACAGAAATGTATAACGCTATAGTATTGGGAAGCATATATTATGTTTTTAGCTATAATTCATCATGCTCCTGATACATTATAGCCGACAAAATAATGTTACCTTAAAAACAATACACACAGTGATTGACGACTCGCACTTTATTTTCCGGGAGGACCGTAAATGTAAATGGACATGCACACTTGCAAAAGTTTGTTTGTGTTGTTGTAGCAACCGGCGAATAAGAAACTAAGATGAAAAAGGTATGAAAAAATAGAAGTGTATTGAATTGATATAACGATGTCCTGCCCTGGAGGTAAAAGAGCCGATTACCTTCTCTCGCCTACTCTAGTAGTCTAATTTTGGACACGAGGGCAGTATAACCCTATGTATGATTTTGGGACAGTTTACAGGGAGCCACATTCATAAACACAGACACCAGCCCTGACTTTCACCAAAATATCTGACTTCCTGTTGGTCGGAGCTAATGACTGTAAATTATTATTTAGCTATTAATATTTAGATTTGGCCTGACCGCAATACAAGTTAAGAGCCCCGAAACCCATGAAACTTTGAAATACATTAAAAGTAATAGAAAAATCCCCCACCCCCCCCGCTACACAGACAGTGGAGAGAAAATTCTCCAGATATCAGTCAAGATATGAAAATATCTGACTTCCTGTTGGTCGGAGCTAATGACTGTAAATTACAAATTTGTCCGGCTCGATGAGACAAATTTATATACTGAGTGTCGTTACTGTAGGTAAAACTGAACACCCCACTTTTGTCAAGAGCATTCAGAAAGTGACACACTTCCTGCTGCGAGTTGGTGGCACTATAACTTTGACTCGCAATAGTTACATCCATCTGGTCGACCTTTTACCACAAACACAATTCTGACTTTTCATCAAGATCGGTTAATGTATACAGACGTTATAACGTTTCGTGTTTCTTTTCTCGCCATAAATTTGTTTCCTCGCCATGGCCAAACCGTTCGAGATATCAAAAATCCGTTCGCAATTTAGCATCCTCAATGTCTTCGTGCACACCAACTTTTTAGGGCAAATGGATGAATTCCCTAGGAGAAGTACATTAAACTCCAGAGGAGGCGTTTCTAACGACCCATAAACGACTCATAATATCCGGCTTCCTGTTGGGCTGACGTAAAACTTAGAGCACGAAAGTTATTCGGCCCGACGAGATCTATAGGTGTACTGCGTTTCATATTATTACATGCAAGCGTGTTTGATATATGGACAAGTGTTCGAATCCCGTTCCAGGGGGCGCTGTAGAGCCCCCCTGCCACGCCCGGGTACCAGCCTCAGCCCGGCTCTGATGGCCGCGGGTTCTGACCTGTGTGCAAATTTTGAAGAGTTTTTGAGCACGTTAAGGGCCCCAAAAGTGCCCAAAAGTTAGGAAATAATAATAATAATAATAATCTTAAGGAAAACAAAAGGGCCTTCACCGTTGGCTTGGGCCCTAATAATAATCTTTTGAAAAACAATAGGGCCTTCGCCTTTGGCTTGGGCCCTAATAATAATAATAATAATCTTAAGGAAAACAATAGGGCCTTCGCCGTTGGCTTGGGCCCTAATAATAATAATCTTAAGGAAAACAATAGGGCCTTCGCCGTTGGCTTGGGCCCTAATAATAATCTTTTGAAAAACAATAGGGCCTTCGCCTTTGGCTTGGGCCCTAATAATAATAATAATAATCTTAAGGAAAACAATACGGCCTTCGCCTTTGGCTTGGGCCCTAATAATCTTTAGAAAAACAATAGGGCCTTCGCCTTTGGCTTGGGCCCTAATAAATTTAGCCGCAAGCGGCGATTTGCGCGTTCAACCCTTTTTTCTCAATAGCGACTTCAAAGTAATTTCACTCAAGGTTCAGCATTGTTAAAAAACATATCCTATCATTTTTATGATCTATAGCTTGATTTATGTCATTCCACGTGTAGTTATTATACATTTAAAGCGCCCCCTGATGGTCAATTTGAATTAGAATTGCAGGGTGTGGTTCAGTTACTTATTAAGAGATTTGTAATGATTGGAGAATGAATATACAATTACTAGTAACATTTGTGTATTGGCACTCACCTATCTTGTGTTTGTAGTGCCCCTTAGTGGTCAAGGTATATGAAACTGTCTGGGTATATGTTAGGAACTTTTCTAAACACATCCAGTGAATTTTGTGATGATTAGCCTTACGGTTGCTGATTTGTGTTCATTTATGTCCAGAGCCACGCCCCTTTTGAAGTTCATTGGTCAATAACTTGAAAAGTAATTAAGATATTGACATGCTTTATTCAACTATTAATAAGCTTGATCCAATGATGATTCACTGAAAATGTGGTGGCAATCGGAGCTACAGTGTAGGAGAAGATAAAAGCACCCCATAGTGGATAATTTGAATTAGAAATGCAGGGCGCGGTTCAGGTAATTATGATGATATATCCTGAGAGATTTGCCATTATTGGCGATTGAATATACGATTAATAGTACCATCTGTGTAATGCTACGGACCTATTTTGTGCTTGTAGCGCCACCTAGTGACGCATGTATATGAAACTATCTGGGTATATCTGGGGCAATGATCTGAATATATCCTGTGAGTTTTGTGACAATTGGCCCTACGGTTGCTGATTTGTGTTCATTTATGTCCAGAGCCACGTCCCTTTTGAAGTTCATTGTTCAAACTCATGTTTCCTCCAGAGACATAGCTGTCACAATGTCTGTAGTATTTGTCCTTGTTTATGTGTCAGGGTGGTTTCTCCCACATGTGTTTTGTTTTTGTTTTGTGTCACATGATCCCATCACATGTTTTTGTCAGCCTATCAGTTCTGTTGTTTAGTCCACACCTGCACCTCCCCTCGTTAGTATGGTATTTAGTTCTGAGTGTTCGTTTGTTTGGTGTGATTTATTGTTCTTGTCCAGTTCTATCTTGTGCTAAATAAATATCACAGTTCTGGTAAAGATGCGCCTGCCTCCCATTCCATGATGAGCCGTGACAATAGCCTACTGGAGGAAAAGATTCTTAGATGTTTCAGTGGTTAGGGAGTCACACTGATAGTTGATTCCTCAATTCCTGACCTTGCCAAATGTCCCTGTACTTAGTCTCTCTGGATAAGAGCGTCTGCTAAATGACTAAAATGTAAATGTAATGTCCCTGTACTTACTGTAAAATGACTACGTATGAATATAATCCTTTGATGGATTTAAAATGCATTTAGCCCACCCACCCAATATCACCACCAGTCTTCTTGGTCATTTTGGTTTCCGTTGACCATTGTTATGCAACTTTGTTCTCAACAAATTGCACAATTTAGAGTCAAGATTTGATCTTCAATATATTTCATTCATTGAGACCTAAAGTGTGATTTGATTGTTCCCTTAATTTTTTTTGAGCAGTGTGTATAATTAGAAATGTTTTTATTTAAACTTTATTTAACCAGATGGGCACATTGAGAACAATTTCTCATTTAAAACAGCAGCTTGGCCAAGATAAAAGCAAAAGGTGCAGGAACACAAAGTTACACATGAATTACACAAGTTACACAACAACTATACAAGGCACATAGAATAAAAAACACAGGGTGCAAATATTCCTTTTTTATTTAATAATTAACAATTCAGCATATTTGTGCTAATTTATTTTGTGCAACTGACAAACAAAAAATAATATGCTGTACAGATAAATGCATGCAAATGCACCTTGGGGCAAAACTAAAGCACTGGGTCAAGAATGGGCAGAGGTAGTGTGTCTGTGTGGAGATTCAGCATGTGCAGTGATCAGATATTTCAGTGAAACTGTGTAGTAAAGAAGAAGACTTTTCAGAGTCTTTTTGTAGTTTGCTCCAATCGTTAACTTCTGCAAACTGGACAGTTTCGGCCAAAGGAAATATGGGCTTTCACGATTTGTTGTTGAGGAAGGAAAACCAAGGCAGAGAGGTGGTGTTCTTTGAATTTATTTTAGGAACACACTTGAAAAAATTATAAATCCTAGACCCATTCTCTGCTCCATATATTGCGCTTTCCTCCCTTTTGATTTGTACCACATATGACTACACAAACAACAAGCTGCTTTTTTCATGCTTTTTTCAGCCTCAATTTCTGACAAAGTCTTGTGAAATAAAAGTGTAATGCTGGTTTTCGTGAGACCTTTGCCGTTGATCCCTCTAAATTGTAAAATGTGTACCTTTAGCCTGTGCTCTGATGTGGTAGTCAGAACTGATACGTTAAGATGACAAATTGCAGGAATGTTGTGTAATAATGTGAGCAGTACAGTGATTTTTTGTAGTTGGAAATGTGTCTAATGAACAGTATAGTATGCTTTGTTTGGCTTTAGTCATGTGTCATGGCATAGACCCCTTCAAAGTCATCAAGTAGCTACTATAGCTAGGTAAGTGTTTCCTTCTGCATTGTTTTTGTAAGTCATGCATCTCACAACCGTTTTAAAGGTTAAACAACTGCAAAAACCATTCCAATGTGCTTTGTGCTTTGAAAGGTTCATGTTTAATTCATGCATATTCCCACAGCACTTAAAATATTATATTAAGTTTAGTAATGTAGTAAACTAATTGATACAACATGAAGCTCTACTGAAATAATTTTCGAAAATGTAGGGATAGGTATTGCGTAACTCAGTGCACCCTGGGTAACGAAGTTTAGCGCTTCCCAGGAAAAAGTAGGTTTGATTGTGGTTAATGTCCATTTGAATCAAGAGCTAAACTTCCTTTCCCAGAGTGCATTAAGTGAAATGCAGAAGACTATAGGCCATCAAGACTCCGACCGACCCATCATTGGAGATTTACAACGAAGCATACCCGGAGTTAATGAGATTTGCTGATATGGAACCAAGTCTGCTAGTGCGCTACATCGTAAAACGAATATCTCCCGTTACTGCATAACGTTGATTAGGCTACCGGCTACTGAATGTCATATAACAATTTTGTTACGTATCCTTGCACTTTTTTAAGTGGGTATACAGAATTCCTTGAACTTTTCAAGTGGGTATACGTAGGGCTGGGCATCGTTCAAAATCTTTTGATCCGGTGCCAAATTCGATACCTCAGTTTCGATACCGGTTCCTTAATGATACTTTTTTCGATACCATATTTTTTTTAATCCATTTCAACATCAACAGAATACAGTAAACCCAAAACCTTTAATTTACACCTTGATTGTTTACCAGTAAAGCACAAAACATAACAATATAAAGTTTCGTTCTTTTTACTGACAATAACAGTAAAAAAGGTTATCCAGGCTAAAAGGTGCTGTATTGGTACAGAACTCCCTTTATATTGATAGCTTGTTCACCTCCACCATGGGGTCACCATAGGTGGTTATAGGAACAGTCCACTTCTAAACAGTTCTACTAACTACTCTCCCCCTACACTGGTTTTGCTATTTGTATTCGCATTGGTCAAGTGGGCATAGGAACTGGTAGGAGGGATAAGGGAGTGACGGTCTTTTATATTATAGCGTCGTCACTTGACTTTAGCGTAGGGCCACATACAACAACATTTCATAGTTTAATGTTTTTGTAACACTGGGTGTATGATTGGAGATGTATGCGGATGATCTGGTTGTTTTCAGCTCAAGTAGTGAGCTGAAAACAGGGGCTGGCTGTTTGTTTGTTTGTTTGTTTTTTGTTCAGATTACGAGGCTGAATACACACGACATCCAATACAATTAAAAAAGAGTGTTGTGTTGATATGTCCTAATAACTGAGTTCGAACCGGGATGTTTAAAAACTAGGCTGGAGTAATAGAAATTGAGTACTTACGATAGAAACACAAAAGACGAAGGCTCCAGCAAAGTATTATACGCAACAGACAAACGAAGCGACCGGCATAATTTATAACCCTTGTGACTGCTCTATGGCACTGATCTTATCTTTCCTAGGAAATGTTCCCTCTTGCTGCCAAAGTGAAGGGATTGACACTTCTGGTATGGTCTTCCTATTCCTAACATCAGGGTGGACACGTGCAGAGGCTAATGTGAAGGGGGAAATAGACAAAGCTAACTAGAGCAACCGACTAGCAGCACAAGCTAACATACATAGAGTAGTCAACTTTATGGGAAAAATATTGAGTTTCGATTGTCGATTGAAATGAGCGCAACAACGGCAGTAGTAAACCTATGTGTTCGGTTTAAGTAGTGAAATTACACTTATCTGTCAAGTATCTCCAAAATTTGTAACCTTACCGTTACGTCGGAAAAACAAAGATGCTGCCTGGTCAAAGAGTAACGTTATAAACTGTATACGACTGCAAATATCTTCAGAAATCCTCTGCGTGGTGGTGGTGTCTCTTTCACATGACGTGTTTTAAGTTGCGTTAGACAGCCAATCGCCGGTGATTTTGTCATTTTACGCAAGTATACTAAATGATTATTGGATCACAGACGCTTTGGAACCGAAAATTGGCACCAAAAAATAAATACTTTTTCGATACTCGATAGTATCGACGTATTTCGGTCGGTGCCATAAAAGTATCGATATTCGGTGCCCAGCCCTAGGTATACGGCGTATACCTGCGTATCACTTAGACTACACCACTGTTTCAGCATGACAATGATCCCAAACACACCGCACGGGCAACGAAGGAGTGGCTTCGTAAGAAGCATTTCAAGGTCCTGGAGTTGCCTAGCCAGTCACCAGGGGCCTCATTTATGAACGTGGCGTATGCACAAAAGAAGGCATACGCCGCTCTCTACTCAATAATTGGGATTTATAAAAAGCAAACTTGACGGGAAAATGTGCGGTAATTCACGGCAACTCTGACCCATGCGTAAGCACAAAAACGGGTGAAATGAGAAATGGCGACACCGCCGGCAGATGGATGAAAACACGTGAAACTGTCTGAAACTGCAGACCATTGTGTAGATAAACATAATCGAAATACTGCCTCTCGTTAATATTATGAACATTTCACAAAGCCATTCTAACAATCAACAGCCTGTGGTGAAATACAAATAAAATAAAACAAGATTGTAGCCAAGGTAAATGCAAATAAAGACACATTTGCAAAAATTACACTCAAATATGTTCTGTTATTATATTGACATGTTATGTAATTCATCATCTTAAATAATATGGTAGACAGAACAAAATCATGTTTTAAACTGATATTCTTGTCGATGTCTCTGTCTGGCGGAGCAGAAAGACAAATAGATGATGATAGATAGATAAATAAATAAATAGATAGTCATTATTGTCCATTGGGTAAAGTAGTTTTCATAGTACATGTCGTCATCAGCTACAGAATCATAATGTTCATTTATATGCGTTTATTTCGTTTCATTTGTTACGCATGTGTTCCATCATGACGCATGTCTTAACCATTTTGAACGGTGCAAAAAATTCTATTTACACAGAACTATTTCCCATTGACAATTAGATTAATACTGACATCTGTCGATTATAAGATACAGTCAAATTGATGGTTATAAAAAGCCATTCCATCACAATACATATTGATGCACAATGGCTTATCTTGCGCTGTAGAAGATAATAATAATAGCCTAAAAGCCTTTAGTGGCGCCTTTCATAAACAAGATTTCTGGCAACTGGCACTTTCCAGAGGGAATTGGCTGACAGGTCAGGGTTATCTCAGCCAACCCTTAGCCGGGTTATGCCAGACGTGTTAGGTATAATAGGCTTGTTGCATAATTAAGTTTCCGTACACCGCGGGTGAACAGGCAAACACAAAAGCACAATTTGCAGCTATGTCCGGTTTTCCAAATGTATCAGTGCTATTGACTGCACTCATGTTGCCATTAGGGCACCGAATGAGAAAGAAAATGCTGTCATTAATTGTAAGCATTTTCATTCCATCAATGTCCAAATAATTTATGATGCAGACATGTTGCTCACTTATTTAACTAATCTTCCCCCAACCGTGGCAGACTTTCGCGATGAAGCGCTATACACTTTTTGGCATCGACATGGATGTCTGACCACTTTTTTTTTGGCATTAGTAATGGCCACACTGTGCTCTCCAAACAACATTTTCCTCCTCTTTTACACCTCGTTAACAATTTCTACTTCACATTGAATTAAGTTTTTTTTGGCTTTCCTCTCTGTATTTGCCATGATTTCTCAATCAATGAATATTAATTTTGGGGCATTTTACTGACTATTTATGGGAAATTATGGGCGTGACATGCAGCCACAAAAGCTGCGCCACATTTAGAGTTGATTTCGTCCGTACACCACGTCTGACGCAAATACACCGCAAAGTTTTAGGCCCAGATCTCCACCCCATAGAAAATCTTTCGAGGGAGTTGAAAGTCTGTGTTTCCCAGCGACAGCCCCAAAACATCATTGCTCTAGAGGAGATCTGCATGGAAGAATGGGCCAAAATACCAGTAACAGTGTGTGAAAACCTTGTGAAGACTTACAGAAAACATTTGACCTCTGTTACAAAGGGTATATAACAAAGTATTGAGATTAACTTTTGTTATTGACCAAATACTTATTTTCCACCATAATTTACCAATATAATCAAAATTGATTATTTTTCTCATTTTCTCTCTCATAGTTGAAGTGTACCTATGATGAAAATTACAGGCCTTTTTCATCTTTTTAAGTGGGAGAACTTGGACAATTGGTGGCTGACTAAATACTTTTTTGCCCCACTGTAAAATAGACTTTTTAGACCTTTTAGAAACTATGTAAATTACTAGCTAATAGGAACTACTTGTGTTATGTGGCATACTAACATGGCAATAGTTGGAGGAGTGGGGGGTACGTTAATGTTAGACAATAACCGCATGCCTCGCAACATTTTGTTTTGATAAAAATACTTGATTAAAAATTATTTTTCACAAATAAATTGCTGGCAACCGTTTTATAAATGCATTAACACTCTCCAAGCCTGTATGTTGCCAGGAAATAACTGCACACCTCAGTGGGAAAGCCTCAACAATGGCTGGCTTGTTGAAAACAGGTCAGTTATTTTCTGTTTTTTGGACTCATATGTGTTGAATACAATTAGAATCCAATTACTCCTCATCTCTGATATATTTCAGTTTGGATATGGCCAACGTCAGATCTCACTCGAATTGACTAATATTTTCATAGATCTTCATGGATACAGTTAGGCTTAAATATACATTTCAGTATCTGATGAAGACGTGTATACTAGAACTTCACCTGTATTTCTATTTGTCTTCACTGCTGAGTAGACCGGATCTGGAATGGCCTTGTCTGAAATAAAGACAATTAGAATGATTAAATACAGCAGCATGTTAATTTACCACTTAAATTAAATGACTGCCTACCTCTCTTCCTGTCATGTTGTCTCTTGTGTTTGATGTCAGCATACGTTAAATCACCTGGATGAGAGCAAAGAGGGTAGGTTAATGTTTATATATACATTACTTGTCACACCCTGCCCAGCAGATGGCAGGTGTAGACATGAACTGAGAATGGACTCATTTATGTGTAGCCAGCAGCATAGCGCCCTGTATTCCACTGCTGGTTTGCTTCTAAAGCTAAGCAGGGTCGGGCCTGGTTAGTCCCTGGATGGGAGACCAGTGCTGCTGGAAGTGGTGTTGAAGGGCCAGTAGGGGGCACTGTTCCCACTGGTCTAAAGATCATTCCCAATGCCCCAGGGTAGTGATGGGGACATCTGCCCTGCGTAGGGTGCCGTCTTTTGGATGGGATGTTAAACAGGTGTCCTGACTCTCTGTGGTCAATAAAAATCCCATGGCACTTATCGTAAGAGTATGTGTGTTAAGCCCGGTGTCATGGCCAAATTCCCAACCAGGCCACTCACTCAATCATGGCCACCTAATAATCCCCCTCCTTCCTAATTGGCATAAATAACTACTCACCTCTCCACCTGATAGCTGATGTGTGGTGAGCGTTCTGGTGCAAAATGGCTGCCGTGCATCACCCAAGTGGGTGCTACACATTGGTGGCGGATGAGGTGGGCTTTCCCCCTCACTGTGTAAAGCGCTTTAATTTCCTTGGAAGAAAAGCGCTATATAAGATTAATGCATTGTTATTATTTATTTTTATTATTATTAGTTTAATTTGTATATATTCTGTTTAGTTTCAGTTATTCAGTGCATGGCATGGTGTTTTGGGTTTTGTCTTTATTATGTGTACATGTCACTTTAAGGACATTTGACAGCTCCTCCTGTTAAGCAGTTAATAGACAGGGTTTAGGTTAGGTTGAGCCGGTGTATTGTAGATCTGTTTAATGAATTATTACGTTCAGCCGTGTTCTATTAGTTGTTTGCGATAGAGTATAAGCTTAACTGGAGAGAGCTGTCGGTTGTTGATATATTGTCGAGGTATTTGTGTTCCGTTCATTTGGGAAGGCTATCCGGGATCTGTATGGGATACAGTTATGTTGTGAAAAGTGAGTCTCTGAAGTTCATAGTTAATGCATGCGTATTATACGTGTATATGTTAAGCCACCAGTGTTTGTGCCACTGTCAAGAGTACATAGGCCATATTAGGGTATTCCGTGTGCCTCGCTTCAATTGTGTGCCCTGAAACCAGTATCGTGTTTGTGTCCGGATTGTCTAAATAAAAACGTGAACAAGATCTACCTACAACCACCTGCGTTCGGGTCTCCCACTTTCTACAACCAACAAACTCGTGACCGAATAACCAACCTTCATGAGGGACCGGGACCCAAAGCAGAGAGTTTTTCCCCAGCTCTGGGAGTAGTATACGTTGGAAGCACACAGGCTGCTCACCCTCTCATTTCCCACCATGGAGAGAGAGCAGCCTGTGGAGCGATTGCGTCTTGGCTCAATGTGGGACTTAGATTCAGAATTGTTTTCCTCAGAAGAGGAGGATGAAGAGGAGTTTGGGGAAAAGGACTGGGAACCTCCCAAGTATTTTTTGGGGGAGGCTATAGGCCTTGCAGGCAGGCCAAGTAACCATCGGTATGGCAGCTAGGACAGACGGCAATAGCTCCACCAGGGGGCAGTATGGCACCGTGGAGACCCACCGGGGATCCATGGTGGCTATATACAGACGTTCCACATGCCACAGACCCCTTGGCCGATGTCCGGTTGCTACTGCCTCCCCTCCATCATCCCCAGCACATCCGGCTCACATCAAGGACCCTACTCAGCCATTCCACGATGGGCCCCACCTTAGCCGGCTCCAAGACGGGCCCTTCCTAAGCTGGCTCCAAGACGGGCCCCTCCTCAGCTGGCTCCAAGACAACCCCTGTGCGGTTGATACCAGAGCCCCCTGCGTGGTTGATACAAGGGCCCTCCTGCTACGCTGACGACAGGGCCCACTGCTACGCTGACGACAGGGCCCCCTGCTATGCTGACGACAGGGCCTCCTGCCTAGCCTGTCCCAGGGCCCCCTGTCCTAATGACATGTCCACTACTCTGGTCTGGAGGACTGCCACCGCCACACCAACCAGCTGTCATGGGATTGCTGCCTGTGTGGCAGCGACCTCCGGCAGACCATCTGCCTGGGTGGGTGCGTTGGGGGGGATTCTGACTGTTTTTTTTTTTTTTTTCTTTCCCGCCCTCAGTTTTGGTCTGGCCTCATCGGTGTGGAGGCCTTTGGGGGGGGGATAATGCCAGCAGATGGCAGGTGTAGACATGGACTGAGAATGGACTCATTTAAGGACTCATATCTCCAGTTAAGCAGTTTCCGGATTGTCTAAATGAAAACATGAACAAGATCTACGTACAATCACCTTTCGGGTCTCCCTCTCTCTACAACCAAAACACTCATGACACTATTAAAGATGACCCAGTATATTCCTAGTTCTAATAGAGAGCTTATTAAAGATATCCAAGTACAGTCCTAGTATTTATAGACACAGAATTATAGATGACCCTGTACAGTCCTAGTATTTATAGATACAGTATTATAGATGACCCAGTACAGTCCTAGTATTTATAGATACAGTATTATAGATGACCCAGTACAGTCCTGGTATTAGTAATGGACTTCAATAGGATCAGATTCAGAACGGTGTGAAATACTCATAATAATTTGTTGGTTGTTATAAATGTACCTGTGGTTTTGGAGTTCTTCACTGCAGAATATACTGGATCTGTTCCTGGAGATTTCTCTGTAGGAAACCAGACAGGTTAGAAACACAAACACACAACAATTAGTAATCAGTATACAAACATTATATACACGATATAATATAAAAATAATATATATGAAAGAGAAAAGTGTGTATGTTTACCTCTCTGTTTCCTGCATTCTTGATCCTGTTTGATTGTAATGTCAGCATACGTCACATCTCTAGGTTCATCTGTTATAACAATACAGTTACCTTTATCAATATGGGTCTAATGATAACTATAGTTTAGAACACATTGTATAATGTTACATCTCTAGGTTCATCTGCTACATCAATACAGTTACCTTTGTCAATATGTGTCTAATGATACTATAGTTTAGAACACATTGTATAATGTCACATCTCTAGGTTCATCTGCTACAACAATACAGTTACCTTTATCAATATGGGTCTGATGATAACTATAGTTTAGAACACATTGTATAATGTCACATCTCTAGGTTCATCTGCTACATCAATACAGTTACCTTTGTCAATATGTGTCTAATGATACTATAGTTTAGAACACATTGTATAATGTCACATATATAGGTTAATCTGCTACAACAATACAGTTAACTTTATCAATATGTGTCTAATGATAACTATAGTTTAGAACACATTGTATAATGTCACATCTCTAGGTTCATCTGCTACAACAATACAGTTACCTTTATCAATATGTGTCTAATGATAACTATAGTTTAGAACACATTGCATAATGTCACATCTCTAGATTCATCTGCTACAACAATACAGTTACCTTTATCAATATGGGTCTGATGATACTATAGTTTAGAACACATTGTATAATGTCACATATATAGGTTAATCTGCTACAACAATACAGTTACCTTTATCAATATGTGTCTAATGATAACTATAGTTTAGAACACATTGTATAATGTCACAT
>JACXGM010012981.1:9160-23695 GCA_016801145.1 Umbra pygmaea
AACAGACTCCCGCAGGCCATGATACTGCTAACAGAATACCGCAGGCCATGATAAAGATAGTCAGCTCAGCTGAAAAGCGAATGTAGTTGTTTTGCGCCAGCTCAAATCCTAAACATACAATTGAACCTTTGTAGAGATTATAGATAAACCAAAATACAAAAACAGATTACAGATAAACCAAAATGCAAACCTGTTGTTTATTAACAGCATATAAGTGAAACCAGTACAGGTAGCTCATAACTGCAGTAGTGTGTCAATAAAAAAGCAATTATCACTTTGGGGTTAAGTAACTCACCAACACCACACAGAGAGTCCCAAGGCAGCTTCAACACCCTTGGCCAGAAAACGAACACGGGAAGTCATGCTGTGACCTGATCGTTACGATTCATTAAAAAACAAATACTGATGAAATTATACTGTTTGGACCCTGTGTCATTAAGGGACCAACCATTTTAATGGGATTTCTAAACACTACCATCCAGCTGAGTCATGAGCACAGACCGTCGTAACACAGCCCTCCTTGTACCAGTCTGTGTGTTGAACAGGGTGGCTATGGGACAGGCTGCAAATGGTAGTAATGTTGGATGCATGTCAAGACTCTGTACAACTGCAGGCTGACGCAGCACTGTGGGTTTGTGTGGAGATTAGAAGGCATTCATCACCTGCCATGACCCCACCGGCTCAGAGTGGCAGGGCTGCTGCCTGCATGACTGCTTGCGGGCCATGAGCGTGTGACATGCACTTGGACTGAGTTGTGCTCCTCTGATTACATTTCCAGAAGCCATGGTTCCATGTACGACATCTACATGAGTAACATGCACTTGGGGAATGGAGATGATGCAGTGGTGCCGGCTGGCAGTAACAAGACTAAATATAAACAAAATATTCAGCCTTCAAATAAGTGAATCACTTCTGTGCAAATGCCAATCACAAAACGTGAGTAAAACAAGACTATAAAAGCAGTAGGAAGCGAGAAAAACAGTGGCACCAAAAAAAATGTAACAGATTAACACCAGGGTTATACTGTTGAATTCCAAAGGGGGACCACAGAAAGAGGAAGAACATCTAGGCAAGCAAATATTTATAATTGTTGCTTTGACTGACCACAAAAAGGAATGCATTTGAAATCAATTACCCAAATATCATAGCAGCGATTGCTGTCATAGCTATAATTAGAGTGGCTTCTTTCTCATCAAAAGCTGCAGTCTCTGGGTGACAGAAGGGTAGGGAAGCTGAAAGAATGTCAGTGCTTGCCTTTTCATTTCCCAGCAGACATCATTTCCTCTGGATCACCACGAGCCACACCGGCCGTCCTACTGAAACTATGTCCCAAACTTGACATGAAATGATCGGGGCGGAACACACACACCATTCCATGAATAAGTTGAAGCGTTTACGTGGCAAATGCCGGGAGTCCTACCAGGAGTTAGTTGCAATAATTCAGATGTGAGATGACAAGTGCCTGGATAATTACCTGGGCTGCTTCCTGATAAATCCCCTGGGCCAGTGGTTCCCAAACTTTTTTGGTTACTGTGTCACCAATGGTCCTAGTACCCATGGTTGGGAACTACTACCCAGGCAAATGTGGTTTGCTCAACTACTTTTTCCACCCACCTACAACTAAGAAATTATTTGGACAAAAGTTGCATTCAGAAGCCCCCAACCAAACCTAAAATATAAAGAATACTACTGTACAGTTTGCACTTGCATTGTCAGATAGGCTACATTTACTTTCCATATGATCAAAGTAATAATTTCTAGACAGGCAGAAGGCTATTTCACAAAATGTGCATATGTATATCACGTTAATAACACATTCTTCTTACAGAAGAATCTATCCCATATAAAAACTAAGAGTAGACAAAAATTCTCCAAAATTGAAGAAAAGTGGAACAATGACAAACATTTATAAATGTTATTTTACAAAGCTGTAACTAAAACAATTGTGTGGACAAAGCCATAACATTCAGCAGCAGTCCCGTTAGTTTGACCCTGCTCTCCCTCAGTGAGAGAGCTGCCTGATTAGCAAGACTATCAGAGAATTACTTCAGGCAAAGGAACATAGACACATTAAAGATATTTGTCATTGTTCCCCTTTAAATAGCAGCCTACACCTAGTCATACGCATTTGGATAAGTGAGTGGAAGGAGAAAAACAAGCATTGTCTGATTGGGAAATTCAGAATGGAGTACATACTGTACTGATGATACTGCATTTACCAAAAACAGTTGTTTATAGCTGTCAGCTTTTAAGCGCATTACAACATTTGAACTGTATGATGGAGAGCAAGCATGCTGGCCAAGTTTGGTAGAGAAACACTGCATATATTGCCTATATATAGAGTGCAAAATAACCTCCATATTTGCTGCCTTTTGTATTAGAAAAAACACAATGACAATTGTTAATACAGACTATATTTTGGATTGTAGAAAAAATATATTTAGCTGAATTCCACATTAATGTCTGAATACCACATTAATGTCTGGATTCCGCGATTCTGTCTGCATTCTCCGCAATCCTTACTATCACAGAATTCAAAAGTCTGACTGGTTATGTTTGTGAGTACTTTACACTATTTTGAGTTGTGAACTTTTTTGGAATACCAACAAAGAAAAATATGCAAATTTGGCAGGATTCCATGTATATAAGTAAATTCTGTTTTTATGTATAGATTCCGCCTATGTTTTCCCCAACGCGGATACATATACACACAGATATATGCAGGGTCAGGCCTGGTTAGTCCCTGGATGGGAGACCAATGCTTGTCACACTTCCCTCTGGTCTAAAGATCATTCCTAAAGCCCCAGGGTAGTGATGGGGGACATCTGAATAGGGTGCCGTCTTTCTGATGGGACATTAATGATTTCCTACATACACTATGCAGCACTCATTTTGCCATTTCAACCGGAATTGCAAAGACCTTGTACTTCCACAGTGTTTGTCAATGGGCATGCACCAGTCTGTCTTTGATATAAATGATGCATTTTAGACCGTGCATTTTTGTGTAACAAAGCACTGCATAGTGTTATATATTCAGTATGTTAGATGCGTCGCTTTTCAGGTTTTTTAAAGATATAAAGGATTATTTTTTAGAGGGAGTAGGTATGTATGAGAGAGTGTAAAGCAGTGTGTTTATCGAAAGGTTTATGAGGCAAGGGATTCTGTCAAGCCATCTTAAAACTCAAGTATGGTTTACAGTCCCACAATAACAATATTCGTATAGTGCGCCTAGATTTTCTTTGTGTGCACCTACATTTTTCAACATTTTTCAAGGTGCACACACCTTATAAACAAGGCCAGCGTAGAGCTCTGTAGACATAGTAACATTGCGAAGCCTGCAACCAAACCTAAATGACAAAAATGGTTTTGTTAACAAACTACAGTTTGTACGTGCATTGTTACTTTCCATAAGTAGGGGTTGTTTTTGCTAAATGTGCACGTCTGTCTGAGGAAAATAAGACGTTAAGAAATAGGCCTATTAGAGTCTAGAGTTTAGCTCACGTCACATATTTGGAAAAGTGCTAACAAAACCTACAATGAGGATGACATGCGCAAAGGCTCTGAAAAGTAAAATGTAGATTTTCAGATCAATTTGATTTACTGAAGAGGCATTCAACATACAGTAGATTGCTATTCATTTCATTTTTATGTTTTATATATTCGGGATGGTGTGCAAACCATGAAAAGCTCCCCAGACCACAGGGTAACAAATGGGTGTACGAACGCAGCCCTAGAGGGTACCCATCCACACTGAGCAGTGCTGTAACAATTTGGACTGTCCCATGCAAAAGACACAGGAATAAAATTGTGTTGTGTGGCAGACTTGGACATAATTATGGACCGCTTGACACCAAAGTGTCGAAAACTGTCTCAATATTTTGCTTATGCAATGAATCTGTGCCATCATTATAAACTACTCATCCTACAGTCACCCACACAGGTAATAGGTCACCTGACTGTTCTGTAGTAGTGGGTATAACCACCATATGGTAATAGTTTGTGAGTAAAATGTTCTACACTAAAAGCAGAGCTGCATCCCTTAGGATATCCATCATTAATTAGGCCACAAATCAGTAGGTTTTCCATTCAATCGGTTAGCTGCAGGCCTAGATAAGATATTAAAAGCTTATACTCAGGAGACAGGGGCAATAAAGCTAAAGTCACAAAAACAGTCCATATGATGACAATTGGCACTCAAGTGGGCCATCTGCTCTAGTCCGCCCACGATAAACCCATCATCTAACACTTCTGGGCAGTGCCCATAACCTAGAGGGCAAGGTCAGGGTGGCAGATGGTGTGGTACATGCTACTGTAGGAGATACTGCATTTACCATTAGGCGGCAAATCAAAAAACGCGTTTTTTAACTGCATAAGACCGACTTGATTCGGCATCTGGTTTGGTAAACCGATCCTGCGATCCAGCTTTTGCTGTTTCCTCATCTGTAAATTGACTCACAAACAAGGTTGATGCCAACTTACCGAGGGAAATCTCCAAAGAATAAAATTGAAACTGAAACCAGAAATGCAAGTTCTGAAAAGGGGTTGCCTAATAACGTCAGGAAAAAGTTACTTTCGTAGTGTAAGTAATAGCAATTACACTGTTACCAATAATGTATTTACTTCATTGCACCAATAGAGAACCTTTAAAGACTAATTTAACAATTACATTGTAACTAATTAGTAGAACAATGTTGTCAACGTTTCGTTTTCCAAGTTGGTGTAAATACTAGGATACTTAAATAATACATTTCATAAAAAGTGAATGACAGAAATAAGTAGCTTCACTAAATAGTCACCACGGGTCGCTTCTCAGTCGAAGTCAGTTCGCTTTGTTTTCACTCGTTCTAATTAGCCTTCTGAAGTCGCTGCAGCTTTTAATAAATGCAACATTTAAATCCCGAGTTATAAACACTGCCAAGTTTCCTAAACACCTTTAACAACAGTAGCTAATAAGTGTTTTAAACATGATTAGGCTATTATGTATTAGCCGAAATAACAAAATGAACAAGGCAACATAAATATGACTTACGTTACAATGTAGCCAAGAGCCTCGCCTCGCGCTCGACAAAGCTCTCACGACGACAAGTTTCCTCTTTCTTGAAGATAACAAAAGTATTTTCTATTTTGCGGCAAATATATAATTGTGCTTTCAATATTCGTTCAACACAACGCAAACCATTCCAACTTAAATGTTACTGTTTTCATGATATTTCTCTATCTACGGAGAAGGGAATTGGTCGGCTTCTTTGTTCCGTGAGACATTCCGTGTATATTACCATTCATGTGTCCCTGACACGCGCTGATTGGCCACGTCGCTCGAGGGATAGGATCAGGAAAAGGTGATGACTAGGGTACCAGGGATGCATTCAAGATTACACAACGTTTTTAAAACGTGTAATTTAGAACAACTGGTAATTTCTGTATAAATGGAATTCATAGCACCAAAGATCAAAAACGTTTTCCAACTGACCGCAGCCAAACACAGTCATTTACTTCCCACAGGCGCCCTATTTTTCCATGCAAATACGATTGCATAACATGTGAGGGTGGGTGTAGTTAGTTTACCTTTATTTTACTAGGCAAGTTGACTGAGAAGTAATTCTCATTTACAGCAGCAGCCTGGGGAGAAGTGGGGGAGGGAAAGGGAATGAATAAGCCAATTGAAAGCTGGGGAAGATAAGGTTGCCATGATGGTATGAGGGCCAGATTGGAAATGTGTCCAGGATACTGGGGTTCACACCCCTACTCTTATGCTGAGTGCCATGGGATCTTTAGTGACCACATGAGTCAGCACACCCATTTAATGTCCCATCCGAAAGATGGCACACTACACAGGGAAGATTTTCACTTCCCTGAGGCATTGGGAAATATTTTTAGATCGGAGGGAGGAATGCCCCCTACTGGACATCCAACATCACATCCAACAGCATTTGCTTTCCCATCCAGGGACTTAAGCTGAATTCACACCAGACACGGCAAAAAATCCCTGTACGGCATCGTATGTAGACACACTTGTACACTGCACTACACTACATCGTAAGCAATCTTCCGCATCTACGAGATGGTGGCCAACATTGCATACAACGGTCCACCTCCAGCAAGGCGATTGGCAGGAGCTGTTTTCAGTTTAGTATTCATTGACAATACAAAAACTATCTACTGAGCTGTCAAAGCTTGTCTTGCAATCTCACACACCCATAGATGAAAGCGACATATTAGCTCGTTCTCTGAGGTAAATCAACTTCCGGTTCTGGCACCGTACGGCAAAGCACAGCAAAAGTTGGATTATTTAAACTCTTGCGACACACTCGCCGCACCGCATCCACATTTTGCCGGTTCCGGTAGATTTGCCCCAGCGGTGTGCATTGCATCCTATTGAAATGAATGGACTTCCGCCGCAATGCAACCTGTTTGTCGGACCTGGTGTGAATCCAGCTTTACCGGGCCTGAACCTGCTTAGCGTTAGAAAGAAACCAGCAGTGGGGTACAGGACACTATGCCCATAACGAATATGGCCAAACAGGCACATTTGGATCCAGCTCAAGAGTTTTTTATTATTAAATGTCATTACATTTATTAAAATACATTTTTGACACAAATTACTTTCCATATTAGCTGTTGTCTTGATGCTCAGGTGTCTGCGAGTAGGCTAAATCATATTGAAACTAACAGATTCAATTCTGAGAAATCAATCAAGGAAATGGTGTTCAAAAACGAAGGTATAAACATGTATTTTCTGTACACACAATTATTGTTACTTCTGCTGAGTTTTATAGCTATCCTGTGTAAATGAAGCCTAATGAACAAAGCTCTCAGTTGAAAGGTGGCACTGGTTGAAAGGAAGCTCTGGTTTTTGCTTCTAGGCTACTGGGCTTTTTATATCGGTCTGTTGCACTGTTGCATTGTGTTGTCAGTTTCTTCTCTATCTCGTGCACCTACCAGGACATCTGTAATTGCTAATTAGGGCACTGGTTACAAGACACTGACTGTCTGGCAAAAATGAATCAAATGCCCCTACTGTTTGCTTTAGATTTTAAAAGTTTTTAACAGTGCTGAATATTATGTCAGAATCACATGCAGTATGTGATAATTACTATTTTCTTCCTCTCATCTCATGTTCAAATTTGTCCAAATGTTTACACTTATTTGGTTGTGAGTTTAGGTAGAAATGTATGTCCTGCCACTAGTGTATGTGTGTGTGTGAGTGCGGGAATGGTGTAATTTAAAGAAATAACATTTCCAGTTTTCTTCACGCATAGCTACATTATAGTGTGCGCCTCTTCACTTGGTTTCAAATAGTCAATGTGGCCCTCAAGTAAGACTTTGCCCACCCTTTGGCAAAGGAAGGAATGGGCAGTATTTATGAAACATATATTTAAAATATCAATTTCAAATACAAAATAGGTCTGTGTTCGGATCTGATCCTGGGTTGCTGAATTCTCGTCTACCAGCAGCAATCAGAGTTCAAACTCGGCACAGGTCAGGAATGTCACTTTTGTGTGACTGAACTGCTCCGGGCTGTGCCTCTATGCTGAACTACATTACCTTCTTCAGTTGGCCTCTGAGAACAGCTAAGGAGCAACTCTTGACTCAGGGAGACCAGTTAGGGTCCCCAGACGTTCGCTAGGTGTGTTTGTTTTAATAAGAACAGACCCTAAGGGCAGGTAGATAATAGGCTAACAATATTTTCCCTGATACCTCCACTGGAGATATACTGGAGAATAACTTGGAATGTCGTAAACATAGCTCGGTTTAAAGTAATAACATTTAATTCCAATAGTAGGCATATATATAAGTACAATTCTTCAACTGGACACTGAATCACAAATTACAATAACAATAATATTATACCTACAGTTATTCTCAAAAGTTTGTATACTGTACCCCTGGAAAATTGGTAATAGATGTACAATTTTATATCTCATGGGATTCATATTCAACTGTAGGTGATAACAGAATGGATCAATCGTAAAACAAAACATGGCAACAAAGAAAATAATGAAATAACCCCTGTTCAAGTCTGCATACCCTCAATTCTTAATACGGTGTATTGCCCCCTTTAGCATTAATGACAGCCGCAGACATTTGTGATAGTTGTCTATGAGTCCCTGAATTCTTGCAGGTAATATACAGTGCATCCAGAATGTATTCACAGTGCTTCACTTTTTCCACATTTTGTTAAATTACACCCTTATTCCAAAATTGATTATTTCCCTCAAAATTCTACAAACAATACCCCATATGCACTGTAGCTGCCCATTCGTCTTAGCAAAATGCCTCCAGGTCATGCAAATTCTTTGGTCATCTTGCATGAACCGCATGTTTGAGATCTCCACAGAGTGTAATGACCACGACTCAAACACAAGGAGAATCCAATAGAGCAAGGAGTTTAATTTCAACTTTGTCCAATATCCAAACAGTAGTCAGGCAGGCAGAGGTCGACATACAGGAAAACTCAAACAATGTACAATACCAGAATTCAAATGTTGATGTCAAAAGGGCAGGCAGGGTTTTAACACAGCTGATCGAGAGGCAAAAGTATAGGAGGGCAAAATCCAACAATGTAGGTCTCAGGCAGAAAAAGGTCAAACCACTTCTGTAATCAGAATAGGAATGAACAGGCTCAGTATGTCAATACAAATAAGACCTCACAATGTCCTACTCTAACAGGCATGGTAATATACAGTGGGGCAAAAAAGTATTTAGTCAGCTACCAATTGTGCAAGTTCTCCCACTTAAAAAGATGAGAGAGGCCGGTAATTTTTCATCATATGTACACTTCTATGAGAGACAAAATGAAAAAAAAATCCAGAAAATCCCATTGTAGGATTGTAAATGAATTTATTGGTAAAATATGGTGGAATATAATTATTTTGTCACCTACAAACAAGCAAAAGTTCAGGGCCCATATTCATAAAGCTTCTAATAATCCTCTTAGAAAACTCCTAATTTAGCTTTAAAACTTCAATGTAGGAGTCTTAGCTTAAGAGCGATTCCAGACCGATCTAATAGCAACTCTGAGCAAGGAAAAGACAAAAACTGTAATCTTAGTGAGGAGGCGGGGCTGACCCCATTGTTATGTATGAAACAATCTTTTGAAGACTGTAATTGGTTGGTTGTCCAAAAAGGAAAAAACAGAGTGATTTTAAGTATTTCGTGAAACTGCCACAGATTTAGAAGTTAAGGATCCGTGGCAGTTTCACTGAATTTTCTGCCATTCCGTGAAACTGCCACGAAGTTTGAAGTTAAGTGTCCGTGGTAGTTTCACGGATTTCTGAGAGATCACGTTGAATAATTCAGATGTGGGTTCCATCAATTACTCCGACAACACCAGGGAAGGCTGCTATATTCATAAATGCATTTTTTTGTGCCTGCAATGTGGGAATGTCCAGTGGAAAAGAAATGAAATGCGACACAATAAGAGGTTCTGAAAGTGCTGTAATTGTTTGTGTTTGCTTAGAGAAGGTTGCCAAATATCTTAATGTAGGGATTACTTTATTTCTGGCACTATGGCATTTCTGCGCTGTGTCGGAGATGTTAGCGTGTCTCTAATAAGATCGGTCACAAACAGGATCCCTGCACAATCTAATCTATAGTGTCTTATTGACTCACTGTCATCCATTGTCTGCAACACATTTCTTCTCCCTCTTCGTAATTCCGCCATTTTCTCCTCTACTAAAGGAACTCTTAAGACTCTTAAAAGTCCTTGTCTGTACTCCTACCAATTTTGACCTTAGGACCTCTTTTAAGAGTTAAGATGCTTTCTGAAATACTTATTTCTTTACTAGGATTTTTAATTAATTTTAAGAGTAAACGCCCATACTTCTAAGAATTTTCTCACTAGGAGCTACTCTTTGCATAAAGATTTTTTATGAATACGGGCCCTGGCTCTCACAGACCTGTAACTTCTTCTTTAAGAGGCTCCTCTGTCCTCCACTCATTTCCTGTATTAATGGCACCTGTTGGTTATCAGTGTAAAAGGCAACTGTCCACAACCTCAAATAGTCACACTCCAAACTCCACTATGGCCAAGACCAAAGAGCTGTCAAAGGACACCAGAAACAAAATTGTAGACATGCACCAGGCTGGGAAAACTGAATCTGCAAAGGTAAGCAGCTTGGTGTGAAGAAATCAACTTATTTTTTAAGAAAATGAAGATATACAACACCACTGATAATCTCCCTCCATCCGAGGCTCCACGCAAGATCTAACCCCGTGGAGTCAAAATGATCACAAGAACGGTGAGCAAAAATCCCAGAACCACACAGTGGGACCTAGTGAATGACCTGCAGAGAGCTGGGACCAAAGTAACAAAGGCTACCATCAGTAACACACTATGCCGCCAGGGACTCAAATCCTGCAGTGCCAGACGTGTCCTTCTGCTTAAGCCAGTACATGTCCAGGCCCATCTGAGGTTTGCTAGAGAGCATTTGGATGATCCAGAAGAGGATTGGGAGAATGTCATATGGTCAGATGAAACCAAAATTGAACCTTTTGGATAAAACTCAACTCGTCGTGTTTGGAGGAGAAAGAATGCTGAGTTGCAACCAAAGAACACCATACCTACTGTGAAGCATGGGGGTGGAAACATCATGCTTTGGGCCTGTTTTTCTGCAAAGGGACCAGGACGACTGATCTGTGTAAAGGAAAGAATGAATGGGGCCATGTATCTTGAGATTGTGAGTGAAAACCTCCTTCCATCAGCAAAGGCATTGAAAATGAAACGTGGCTGGGTCTTTCAGCATGACAATGATCCCAAACACACCGCCCAGGCAACGAAGGAGTGGCTTCGTAAGAAGCATTTCAAGGTCCTGGAGTGGCCTAGCCAGTCATTAAATTTCAACCCCATAGAAAATCTTTGTAATGAGTTGAAAGTCTGTGTTGCCCAGCGACAGCCCCAATATATCACTGCTCTATGAGATCTGCATGGAGGAATGGGCCAACATACCAGCAACAGTGTGTGAAAACCTTGTGAAGACTTACAGAAAACATTTGACCTCTGTCATTGCCAAAGAAGGGTATATAACAAAGTATTAAGATGAACTTTTGTTATTACTTTTTGCTGCACAGTACATGTAGGGCAGGACACAGGTGTTCAGTATTCAGGAGATTGCGAGTGCTTTTGAGGGATGCGTGCTCGTGAGCTAGAAAGATGGTCCTCTGTGGTCTGTGGAGACAGGTTCCGGGGTGCAGCAGTACTGCATCCAGAAGATGTTACACAGAGTGGCTTGATGATATTAAGGTCAGGAGATTATGATGGCCAGAACCTTCACTTTATCCTGCTGAGACCACTGGAGGATCAACTTGGCCTTGGGCTTAGGGTCATTGTTGTGCTGGAATGTCCAAGAGCATCCCATGCACAGCTTTTGATCAGAAAAATGCAAAGTGTCTGCCAGTATTGACAGATAACGAGCTGCATTCAACTCTCAATCTATTTTCACAAGGTGCCCCGTGACTTCAGAGCTCACACACCCCAAAACAATACTGGCAGACTGCACAACAATAAAGGTTCCATTTATTTATTATAGACATTGCCATGGTTTAACTGGTTTAATAATTATTGTTACGAATGGTCTATCTGACAGAACACACAGTGTGTATGCAAGGGTGTAAGAACGAGTTTAATATTGGAGGGGACACCATATATTTTTCACAAATTGTTCTTATTATTGGGGGGGACCACATTGCCTGGCTGTAACATTGGGGGGGACATGTGCCCCTGGTCGCCCCTTGTTCCTACGCCCTTTGGTGTATGCTGACAATCATAAGTCCAGCTTTTTAAGGTTACTTGAGGTGTCATTTTTTCATTGTTATTAATGAGTTGAGAAATCATATGTAACCAGCAAAAGTACATCTACATGCAGATGATACAGTCATAGACTCTCATGTGCACCTTCTCTGGTTCAGGTTGCTGATGAGCCCCAGACTGCATTCCAGTCTGCAGTGCAAAAAATAATTAATGACCTTTACTAGAGCCAGAGAGGAAAATTAGTATTGCTACAACTGGTGGCTTACCTATTGAGTTGTCATTCTATGAATACTTGGGTATATGTCTCAATGATAATCTATCTTTTAAAGTCCATGTCAATAATTATGTAAATATATCATGCTTCCCGCATAGCACTCGAAAGCATGTTGTTCAGGCCACTTCTCAGTGTGTAATTGACTAAGGGGACCTACTGTATATGCATGCAGCCTTGTTTGTTTTGACTAAGGGGACCTACTGTATATGCATGCAGCCGTGTTTGTTTTGACTAAGGGGACCTACTATGCATGAAGCCTTGTTTGTTTTGACTAAGGGGACCTACTGTATATGCATGAAGCCTTGTTTGTTTTGACTAAGGGGACCTACTGTATATGCATGCAGCCTTGTTTGTTTTGACTAAGGGGACCTACTATGCATGCAGCCTTGTTTGTTTTGACTAAGGGGACCTACTGTATATGCATGCAGCCTTGTTTGTTTTGACTAAGGGGACCTACTGTATATGCATGCAGCCTTGTTTGTTTTGACTAAGGGGACCTACTGTATATGCATGCAGCCTTGTTTGTTTTGACTAAGGGGACCTACTGTATATGCATGCAGCCTTGTTTGTTTTCTCAAAAACAGGACTCTGTTTATGATGCTTCCATACCCTTTATCACAGATGCCAAGTCACTCACCCACCACTGTACCTTATACCAAAAACTAGGTTTACGTCACTGTACACACACAGAAAGCTACACCTGTATGTATTCATCTACAAAGCCCTGTTGGGTAAGCTCCCTCTGTATCATTGTAGCCTGGTCTCCATTAACAGGAACAGTTATCATACTCGGTCTGCCTCAGTGCCTCATGGTTATTACTTAGTCCCTAGATCATTTACAGTACTAGGCAGGACTGCCTTCTCTTACAATGCTCCAAAGGCATGGATTAGCCTTCAAGCCATGCTTCATCTAAATAGGTTACTGCCGTTAAATGTATTTAAAACTATACTGGAGTAAGCTGTTAAAGAGGAGTGTTATTTATTTCCTTATTTTACTGTACTGTTGCATGTTTTTAAAGCTTGATGTATATTGACTGAAGGCTAATTATTGCTGCGTTCTTGGCCCGGTCGCCCTTGAAAAAGAGACTTTGAGTCTCAATGGGATTTTCTGGTTAAATTAATGTATTAAAAAACAGGACGGTATACTCTATAAATTCTCCATAAAACAGGTACAGTGGAGAAAGCAGCCTGTGTCTATGCAGCGTGGATGTGCGTTTGTAGACACACAGATTCTTCTGTGTCTTAATCTGTTTTATATCTCAACTCCTACAATTCTATTCATACAGTCAGGTCAGAATAGATTTGGACCATAGAAATGGAATGTATAGAAAGGCCATTCCAATACAAATCAATGTAGAAGAATGGTCTGAGCGGCAGCCATTTTTATGTGTACCATTCCATTGCAAAGATGTAGCGACCTACTTCCGCAATAAATTGATTCGCCTGTTGTCACCGCGACAACTAACAACAATCGCCATTTTGTTGTTTACTAATCGAATGACCACGCCAAGCAGTTCTATGGCCTTTCTATCAATTCTATTTCTATGATTTGGACAGTGACAACTGTCATCACAATGGATTTGAAAGGAAACAATTGAGATGTACTTTCATCATTAGTTTTGTCAAAATTATTGCTCACTAGTAATTGTCCAAAAGAACATAATCAAAAGAACATAATTCAATGCCTGCAAAGTCTGGAACATATAGACATCATCAGATGCTGGGTTTCTTCTCTAGTGGTGCTCGGCCAGGCATTTACTCACGCTATCTTCAGTTCTTGCTTGTTCTTGGGACGTTTTGCCTTCAGCAGGTAAAATGCATGCCCAATTGGATTCAGTTCAAGTGATTAGCCGCTTTCTGACCAAGTAGTTACAGGAATGTAGTTATAGGAACAGTCCACTTCTAAACAGTTCTACTAACTACTCTCCCCCAAAACCGAATTTGCTCTTTGCATTCGCACTGGTCAAGTGGCCATAGGAACTGGTAGGAGGGATAAAGTGACGCAAGCACCGCAACAGGCTTTTATAGCGTTGTCACTAGACTTTAGTGTAGCGCTACAAACAACATTTCAAAGTTTAATGTTTGTAACACTGGGTGTATGATTGGAGATAGGTGTGTAAATCATCTTATGTATGCAGATGATCTGGTTGTTTTCATCCCAAGTAGTGCTGGGTTCCTACCGCGGCTTGCTGTTTCAGATTACGAGGCTGAAAACGACATCCAATACAATTTTATAAAAATAATGTTGTGTTGATAATGTCCTAATAACGGAGTTATTAGGCAACACTATCACCACAATCAAAACTGCCATAGTTGATCATTTTAATAAACATTTTGGTATGGCTGGCCATGCGTTTCACCGGGCTAACCTCACCCTGGCCACTGGCCCACCCCCGGTTGACAGTTCCCCACCCTATGCAGTACCATCCCCTAGCCTTCCTAATTTCTCCTTCACCCAAATTCAATTAGTTGATGTCCTAAGAGAACTGCAAAAGCTAGACCCTTTCAAATC
>JACXGM010012982.1:0-10644 GCA_016801145.1 Umbra pygmaea
GCTAACTTCTGGATGCAGCGCATAAGGTTCAGTGGCGCTCATCAGCGCCATCTACCGTCGGGAAGTTTGAAAAAGGAACAAACGAGTCTCGGACGGATTTATTTGCGTGAGATATTGAATGTGTGGCGTGAGTGCGTGTGAAAACAGGCAAATGCGTGTGTCTCACGGCGAAAGCGTGAGAGTTGGCAGCTCTGCTGTCACGGTTTTATCCACTAACCTCGTTCCTTCATTATATTTAACAAGGAAGCCAAAATGCTCCCATACAGGGGATTTAAATGACGCGGGACGTCCAAGCTCCTCCGTTCCTCCGCTCGCCATGACCATGCTGTGCGCAAAACTTTTTTATTTCAGTAATCAATCCGCGGATCACGTGTGTGCCGAACCGAAGATATTAATCCGAACGGATAACGGATCAATGACGATCCGTTGCACCACTAGTAGGTATAGCTAGGTAAGTGTTGTCACATGCATTGTCTTTGTAGAAGTTATGCATCTCACAATCGTTTTATGTGTGCAACAATTGAACAGGCATTTTGCGTGGTAATAACATATGCACTGGTAGAAGTGACACGTGAAACGAAAAAATGGGAGAGTTGGATTTCTTCGGCATCGATATTCCAGGTAAATGAACATGAGCAGATGTAACATTTATTTCAAATTGAAAAAAAAGCTTCACAAGTTTTCAGACCTTTTATAAACGATGTAAATTATAAGCTTAATATGAGCTATTTGTTTTATATGAAGTACTACGGCAACAGTAGGAGTGGTGGGGGGTACGTTAATGTTAGACGATAACAGCACGCCTCGCAGTGACAGTATTTCTACACTGCTAAGGTGTGCGGATATTCCCTGGCAACCCACAGTCTGTCTTGTTAATGCTTACTTGACATTACAGTTACCGTCCAAGACTCTCATAATTGTAAAACAATTTTGTTGGCCCCATTTTAGTACAAATGTGTACTAGACTACTGTTTATATTATATTTAATGATGGGACGATTGATACCGGAGCTCTAACACAATGTGCGATGCTTGTATAAAAGAGGTGTATTTTAACTTCATTCGATCATGTGGACATCCTCACCACTGTGTCAGTGCTTTGTTTTAGGGGACAGTTGGTTTGAAATAATTTACACATCACTAATTATATGCAAAGTCTACATAGAATAATTGTCTTACAGCAGTTAGCTTGAAACCCAATTGTGTTTCTCACCACTATGGTAGCCAATTCCTTACAAATTGTCATGCAAGTAATCCCCACCAAAGTGTGTGACATAAGCTTTGGTTTACTGAAGTGGAAGAAGTACCAGTACTTATTGCTAGAACTGTCAATATAACCAGATTTGTACAGTGACATCTAACAAGGTTACAGGGCAGACCCAACCTGTAGACACAGTAGAACAAGAGAGAAAATACAAACCTAAACACTTCAGAGAAAAAAAACTAACTATTGAGCGGGGACCATAGACTGTATAATTACTGGATATAACCATGTGTGACGTCACCCATTGGTTTGTTAAGATCTGATTTGGGTCATCGAATTTGCCGTTACGGACGCAGACATCTTGGTTGCGGATGTGACGATTTTAGATGAGAGGGAGGAGTAATCTAGGTAGCTAACTGATATTAATTGGGATGCTAACGAAAAATAGTATGAACAGTATTAAAACAAAATGTAAAACAAAATGTAACGTTACATACCAGAAAAAGTGAACTGCCAACTAATTTGAGTGTCTTGTCGTGCAACCAAACGCCATAGCCACGCCCTAAACACCCCTTTTCTTTATCGCCGATTTTAAAATCAACGAGACCATAATTCAAAAAATTAACATCATGATAAATTGCAGAAGTCTTAAATCTAGCGATTGAGATCATATACTCATTATGAAAATTATTATTACCTCGTTAAATCAAGTATATTATGTATCTCATTCTCATAGACTATTACAGAAACCAAGCTCTTTTGCAACCATGCGTATCGCACCTAGCTGGAATTCAGATAGAATGCAGGTTTAAGGCACTTCCTCATTTGTGTCAATTTGCCAAACCAGATGCTCACCTTGTGGCGGGGACTCATTTTTGCCCAACAAAGCCCACATTCAATTTTTTTTAAACCTGAGGACTAGGCCTAAATATCTGATAATTTCACAGAAGGCATCTTTAAGCAATGAATATCATCTGGATTTTCAGATGTAATTTAAGGGTTCTACTTCTACTTTTCATAATATCATGATAATCATCCCGCTGTCCTACGAGCACCTCGCTCAATCCCGTTTTCACTCTACGCCAAGAAGCGCCCCTTTCTTCTCTTGTTGTAATTTGAGGGTATTTACATAAAAAAAAATCTTTTTATTTACAGTGCAGTATTCAAGGATTGCAAAAGTAAAGCTGCCTGGTTACACTAGGTTAACCTTATTAATATGTTAAGTTTACCAATACGTAATCCTGGAAACATTGTTAGCCAATGTCTTGGAATGTAAGGTCAAACATACAGCTCTACACTCTGCAGTGCTGATCTACAAAAAATGCAGGGCAGTCAGAAATAATCCAGACCAAACAATTAAAGTTGCTTTAAATGTACAAAGTTGCACAGGTCTTTTATCAGCATTTGAAAATATTCAACAATGATAAGTGAAATCAACAATAAGAATAATTAATAACAATAATTCATATTAACATTAACTATGATTAAAATTAAACTTTTTCCACTTTTACAGAAACACCTGAGGGAAGCAAATAAAAAATAATGTATTTAAATTTTTTTAAACCCACAAAAGAATGTCAAGCTAGCTAATATCGGGGTGACACATTCATCCATGTATGTACAGCACATTCCCTCCACTGACAGCAGTGATGCTACAAATAAGGACAATATAGCAAAGTTCCATTCACATTCCCTTCTACGATGGACATGTACCCCCTCCGCCTTAAGCCCAATTCCCCACTCTGGATTTCAGAGGGCTGGAGCTCTCAATAAGGGCTTTTTGTAAGCCATATTTGAGCCCATACATTCTATAAGACAAGGGCTAGCTGTGGTAATCTTTCCACCGGGGTAGCTTTGAGTGCTAGTGTAACAGTATCAGGACTAACCAAAGGATTGACACTTTACTGTTAGTCACCAGACTTTGTGATCTAATAACAGAATTGATCCTTGGTAGTCTTGACACTTTTTATTGACACATTTGTTCTAATAACAGGACTGGCACTTGTGTTACAGTCACAGGAGATCGAAAAGGATTAAAACAATGATGTGCTGATTTACCCAGCACTGTGATCAAACCAAATAAATGACAGTTAATTATCTTAAGGAAGTGGTCCCTGAACACAAGGAAAATTCCTCTCTTAAGTAATATCTACAATGTTCTATCTTTCCCATGCCTGTATGCATTCATTCAGCTTGCCTCTGAAACCAACTTGGAATTAAGGGGTTTTAAGGGAATTATGTATATTTTAAAACGTTGGAAAAAAATACTTTGGTCAGAAACAAAGAAAAAAGCATGCAAAGAAAAATTGCAATGACAAGGGTCTGGATTGATTAAAACCTGCCATAGCCATCTTTACAGAGACACTTAATTTACAATGTCCACCACATGTCAATTTGAACATGCAAGATTGGCCTGGTAACTGTTGTAGGTTCTTATAATGTACCCAATACAAGTTTGTGAGATAATTTAACCATTAAAATAGTTTTTTACCTAAATACTGCAATGCAGGTTTGATTGAATTAAACAATGTTTAAGAGAAATCAATCATTCCTCGCAAATAAGTGGAAAATGGAATCAAAGCAAAAGCTCAGGGGTATTCTCTCTCACAACATGGCCCATAATGCAACACTTCTCCCATTACATTTGGGTCTGCAAGTTAATCTTGGTTTCCTCACAGAGGAAATGAAAGAAAAAGGTGCTCTTTTCATGAAAGTCATGTTTGTCTTGATTGTCCACAGAAAGTAGCCCTGGCAGGAAGTAGTGCCAGCCTGATTCAAGGATATACAATCACAGCGTATACGACAAGATCCTTTACTGCAAAGGAATTAAGAGTCCATAACAGGGCCCAAGGAACACTGGCTCTGCTATTGTTGTGTTGTTTCCTCTGTGCACTGATGCCATGTGTGTGTCTATGTGCGTGTTTCACTGTGTGTCTGTGTCAGTTTGGTTTGTACAGTAGTTCAGTATGCTGCTGCTACTCAGAGGCTGTCTAGTCTCAGGCCTCCGCCCTCCTCCATGCAGCTCTTGTGGATGACGGGCAGAGGGTGAGCTTCTGTGTTGAACACCCAGTCTTCCAGGGACAGCAGGTCATCATCAGAGAAGAGAAGGTACAGATACCTGAGAAGGACATAAAACATGTCTGAGGATACTAACAGCTAGAATGACTCAAATGTCAAAATGTCAACTGTTCATTGGCTAGATTTCTCCAATGACAAGATTGATTTGATGTAGAACACAGGGGTCTTATAAATGAAACAATCTCTATAATGCTAATGTCAAAATACAAATGTGTTCATGTTTGGTCATTGAAAGAGGAGTTAGTGTAACGACTTTGACTCTTAACCTTTGAACCGCAGGTTTGTTTTGTACTGTATGATTGATGGTTTCAGTTAAACAAAAAAGCAAGGTAACATTTTATGAGATGACAGCCTTCATCCAGATAGTTTGGGATGTTAGCGAAATATATCCCTTAAATATCAAGTTTGTAAGCAAATATTTTTGATTACACAAGGCATGTATCTGCACTAACGCAACAAGTAGCAGGGACCCATTTAAACGCGACTGTGCCACTTTTACAACCAGCAGCCCAATCAGCCCAGAGTGAATTTTAAAAGTGTTTTCTATCTGAATAGGCCCAGACATCTCTCTAACGATCCTCTGGGCTCTCTTAGTTCTGACTCAACATCAGACTCAATGTTGCGATGCCATACTTGGCTACATAGAAAAACACTCTTAAAATCTGAGTCAGGTTTTTACACCACGGGGGAAAAAACACAGACCTTTTGGTTACTAGACCAACTCACTAATCATTAGGCTAATCCTAAAGTTTCTTTTAGTGCACTACTTTTATTGCGCTACTTTCAGGGCACTACTTTCGAAAAGTATTTCAAAAGTATTGTAATATAGACAATAGGATCCAATTTCTGATGCAGATTGAGCATCGTAAGCATGAGAAGATAGATTGAAACTTTACCAAAGACACTGATTACTATTAAATGTTTTTATTCCTTTCATCATGGAAGAATAAAAACTGAATTTGAATTGTAACTAAGTAAGATTTCATCTCAAACTGTTGAAATAAAGAGATTGTGGTTGAGTGTACTCAGCATACTGTGTGAGTATCGTGAGACAATGTGAGTGCTATCGGATAGGATGAAAAGGCAATGGAATATCCAGAGAAATGTATGTACCATTCCCTTCCTAGTACTTATCATAAAATGTAGACTGTACAGTATGTCACGCCTTTGACAAAAACAAATATATATGAAATATATTGACCAAACAATATATATTTTTATACATTTTGAAATCAGTAGAATTAGCCCTAAAGCTAGTAGTTTGCAAATCATATAAATTAAAAGTTTTGGTCATTTAGCAGACTTATGCAGAACAAAGTCAGTTCAAATCTATAATTGTGTGTATTCTGGTAAATTCTCATTATGCGGATGATGACTGATGCTAGACTTGTGTTCTGGTATATTCTCAGTTTGGTGGATGATGACTGATGCTAGATTTACTTGTGTTCTGGTATATTCTCAGTATGGCAGATGATGACTGATGCAAGACTTACTTGAGGGTCTCAGAGAGGAAAAAGCTTTGCTGCATGTTATCGTGGCTGACTGTCTGGGCATACACGTCTCGGATCCCAGAGAAACCAGCTTCTACTCTACAGTGTTGCTCCAGCGCCTGGGGAATTGGAAAAATCGTAGACGGGATGTTAAAAACTGACATGCATTACACCCGTTAGTCAGCCAATGGGCACAGACAGTGTCTTACCAACTATTGCTGTAATGATTGACAGTTTTTTGAATCAAACGTAAGTAGTGGTACGTCAGCTCTCAAGTAGCGAAACAGTGTTTATTTAGAGCCAGAGATATAATGCATACATGTGACGTCCTGGGCCTCAAACAAACTGTGTTTCTATAAAGCATGCTCAGCTCATTCAACAGTGAACACAAAGCCAACTTGATGTATATTACAGGCTTGTCTTGGACAACACATCATACAGCAGTTAGTGACTTCCAGTAGCACAAGTAAGATCAAGCATTTGAGAGTGAGGTGCTGAATGGTGTCAGAGATAATCATGTGTTGGGAACAGAACACATTAGCCTATTGCTGCAGAGGTTGAGGTGATATTTATAGCCTACATTTAATGTGAGAAGAGGGAAGTAAGTGCGATCAGGCAGAAAGGTTTGACATGCATTAATTACGAGGGACAAAGGTTTACAAAACCCCACTTTGGTTGTCCTCTTGCAGATTAAATAGCAAGAACAGGGGTTTATTTTAATTGTGTTTTTTTACACACCCTTTTTCATATGCACTTCAAGGATAAGTAGCATTTCTCCTACAGGTTATAGTCCATTATTAATCAAAATGGAAGAGCTACAATCAGCACTAACAGTGGACATAATGTTCCAGAGCTACACAGTAACAGTTTGACAATATGGTTGCCTGGTGACTGATATGCTAGCATGGATGTCACCTGACCTCCACAGCCTCCCATCCCCATTCCCTGTACTTGGGGTCATGGGTCAGCCTCCACATATACATGTAGCTCTCGATGACCTCTGGCCTCAGGATGTAGTAGCGGTCGCTCAGTCTGGTTGCCGTGGCTTCCGCCCCGCCATCGAATCGGAACGCCTCAGGACCTAATTTGGTAGCTAAAGGAAATTAGAAGCAGAGACACAGAGTGAACAGATTAAATTATGTAATTTCAAAAACCATGAGGGATGAGGTATTTTCCTTGAGTCGATTTATATTTGAGCTAATAGTTTGCTTAATCAGTCCTCTGAGGTATTGAAATCAAATCAAAGTGAATAGCGTGGGTGAATTAGCAAAACGCCATCATCTATAATATATCCCTGGCACTCAGTGGCGGTTCCAACATCACACTCTGATAAAGGAATTAATAATTAGTTCTACAACAAAGACCTCCTGAGTGAAAGACGTTGAAAAAAAACGTCTTTGTGGTTGCAAAGACATTTGCGGTTGCAAAGACGTTTTGTGAGCTACTCCCTAGATGGCTCATGCACAGATTATCCCCCTCTCCCCTCTTTGGTAGTGGACTATGCAAGACTCTAACTACAGGAAATTAACAGCATCCCCACTTGAAGTGGTACAGTGGATGCTATTCTTGGCAAGTACTTTCTTCAGTAGATCAAGATCATTAGCACTGCTACATCTCAAAAGCTAATAGCATTCAGCAGTGTTTATTAATGCACATTTCACATAGGGGCTTTGCTTCTCCCAAAATGCAGATGGATATTTTTAGGCAGTTTGTAGACACTTATCGTCTCTAAAGTGGCTTGTGTGTTCCTCCAGCTAAAGTTCCACAGATGGTAGAAAAAAACTATAGAAATCCAATACATTTTTCATATTTTTATTCAATCTGCCAGATAATATTTTTTGTAGCATTTACGTTACGGAGGGCAACATAGATATTATGGGGCAGTCTAGGGCTGGAAGAGACAGAACAACATGTCCAAACATCATCAATGTTTTGACATGATGTCATCACCAAAATAACATTCATTAGAAGACCTTATTGCATCATGTCATACTGAATTATTTAAATGCCTTAAAGAGGGCCTTGTATTCTCTTGAAGCCTATAAAATAAATATTATGCTTACCTTATGAAAATGCAGAGGGCCATACAATAGTATCCATAGATAGTATTTAGTTAATCTACAATAAACATAAATATAAACGCAACACTTGTTTTTGCCCCCATTAATCATGAGCTGAACTCAAACATCTAAGACTTTTAATATGTACACAAAATCAATCAATCAATCAGACTTTATTTATAGAGCACTATTCGCACATAAAATGCATCTCAAAGTGCTGAACATGCACGATCGTGACAATAAAAACAATTTAAAGAAAGAAAAAAACTACAATTGCATGTGGGATAATATGGATAGAGAAAACAATTTAGAAAATGTAAATGATATAAAAATCCATAAAAATGCAAGCAACAATCTAAAATGCGAGGTTAAAAAGATATGTTTTAAGAGTCCTTTTAAAAATGTTAATGGATCCTATACCTCTCAGATTGTCAGGTAACTGTTCCAGAGGACAGGATCATAGTGGCTAAAGGAGGCCTCACCAAAGGTTTTGGTTCTGACCTTCAGTACAACTAAAAGACCAGTAAAAAGGTAAAGGCACTTTATTTGTCACATACATGTAGCAAAATTCATTCTCTGCATTTAACTCATCCCTCAAGGGAGCAGTGGGCAGCCATTTACAGCGCCTGGGGACCAACTCCAGATCTAAGCCAGTTCTTTCGTCAGGGGCACTGACTGGAGAACCTAACCTGCATGTTTTTTATGGTGGGGAAAACTGGAACACCCAGAGGAAACCCACACAGACACGGGGAGAACATGCAAACTCCACACAGAAATGCCCGGGTCGACCCGGGTTCGAACCCAGAACCTTCTTGCTGTGAGGCCACAGTGCTATCCACTAGGCCACCATGCCTGCCCCAGTGTCAGAGGATCTGAGCAAATGGCCTGGTACATATTTCAAAACCATACCTGACAAATATTTTTGGGGAAAGGCCATGTATTGATTTAAAAACCAATAGAGCTATTTTATAGTCTATTTTAAAACTAACAGGTAACCAGTGTAGTGACTTTAAGACAGGCGTTATACGTTCTCTCTTTTTGGTTTTTGTTAGCACACGTGCTGCAGCATTTTGAATTAATTGTAATTTGCTAATATTTTTTGGCTAAGTCCTGAAAGTAGAGGGTTACAATAGTCAAGCCTACTAGTGATAAAAGCATGGACTAGCCTCTCTCTTTCCAACTGGCAGAGAAACTGACTTACATTTGCAATATTACTTAAATGATAAAAAGCAGATTTTGAAATATTCTTAATATAAGATTCAAAGTGTAGGTTAGACTCAAAAATTATTCCCAAGTTTTTAACTTGGTCTGTTGCAGATCTAGGTTTAATGATTTTAAAAATGATGTTAGTTTCTCTCTTTGGGCCTTAGCATCAATGACAAAAACCTCAGTTTTATCCTTATTATGTTCTGCCATCCAAGTATTTATATCGAAGATACATTCAACTAGAGTATCAACAGAGCTGAAATCATCAGGAGATGTAGAGATATATAATGTGTATCGTCTGCATAGATATGAAAATGGATCCCACGCTTTCTAATAATTTTACCAAGCGTTAACATATATATATTGAACAGTATAGGTCCCAATTGTAGGCCTATTGTTCACAAATCTGTCTAAATCTGTTAGTGAGCACTTTTGCAGAGATAATCCATCCACCTCACAGGTGTGGCATATCAATATGCTGATTAGACAGCATGATTATTGCACAGGCGTGCCTTAGGCTGGCCACATTAAAAGGCCACTGTAAAATGTGCAGTTTCATCAAACAGCACAATACCACAGATGTCATAGGTTCTGAGCGAGCAAAACTGACAACCCCCACGCAGTGATTTAAAGACGCAACAGGTGGATTCAGCACCTCAGCCAGCTCTGCAGCCTATGGAATCACAAACAATTCACTACAATTGATGACATCAAAAGTTGGAAACATTTCAGTTTAATAAGGTATGGCAAATAACATGCTGCCTGGTGCCCTCAGCTCATTCTACAATAACATTTTATTGTTCTCTTGCAATATTTCACAAGCCTACCATATATTTTTTTAACATGACACCTATAGCATATAGCAAAAAGAGAAACACAAGATAAATATAACAAATAGGGGAACAGCGGATTAGGCTATTTGTCATTTTAGCCAGCTCACTGCGCTGCAAGTTTGTGCGCCACAAGATACAATTAAGCAGCCAGTGAATTTTTACAAAACATTGTTTTTGACATAGTGAAGTCTTTGTCATCGACAATGGCTGACATCCATCATTGAGAGACAATGCAATCATCAAATGGGTCAGCCCTAGGTCAGTCATCCCACCGTTGGCCTGAAGACCCTGTTCCTAAATATGTACACGGTTTATGTTCACTAGCTTAGCCAATGATGTAATGTACTTCCATAAATGTTCTACTTTGGGAATAGACCCAAACTACCATGTGGTTTTGACCACAACAGAGCTAGCCAGCAATGTTGTGTTGATGGCACAAATCTAGTGTGAGAGATCCACCCTATGAAAAGCTCTGAAGACATTGATAAGTGTGAGCCACTGGATAGCATAGAGGATATCACATTTCAGCTTCCAGAAGGGTCCAATCCAACAGAACAGAACTATTGAGTGTCCTACTAATGAAAAAGTATATAGAAAGAACCATGCTGGATGGCAATATAAAGAGAAACAAATGCCTTTTGGGTGAGGAGATCAAAGGTTTTCTAAGAAGAATATATCAAGGAACCTGTTATGCAATGAGTCACAGTAACTATATTTTTAGGATGAAGCTGCTCTGCCCACCGCATGGTAGAATCATATTGACATGAACTCACA
>JACXGM010012982.1:10744-23589 GCA_016801145.1 Umbra pygmaea
CCCCCCCCCCCCCCCCCCCAAAATGTGAACACAACTCATCTCTCGTTCAGTGCTTTTTACATTCCCTCAAGTTCATTCTCCCTCTGTATATTTTGTGGAAACTCATCAAAAGTATCTAAGCCTTTTTCCTCCATCCTCGTCCCCCAGGTTGAGCTGTACTACAAATCATTTGCCTGTGGTCTCTGTGAGACCCTGGCTCTCTCTTTGCAAACAACCGGCATCTGTTCTCCATTTGGAATAGTTAGATTGTGTTCAAAATTATTACTGCTTTCAAAAGTCTGGTAGGACAGCATGAAAGCCCTCTGAAGTGTACAGAGATGATAAAGAATAATTGAGGCTAACATTCATTGCGCACACCAGACAGAAGATTCGACGGCTCCTCGTTAAGCCGTACATGCGGCTGTTGAGGTGTAGCTCCCAGCTATATATTAGTGATTCTCTGATACATTCAGGCAAAAAGTTATATTTGAATCGTCGCAGAGTTGTAATTTCATGTTTTCTTTATGTATTATTTCCAGTTCACCAAGTTCCTTCACTTAACAATATGGTTAAGAGGGTTAACATAAAGTAGTCTAAAAGCATTAAACAACATGATGTGACTGATTTCCAAATGTCCTGAATTATAATAATTTGTAAAATGTCAAACATTTCCCAGAGCAAAATCTACACATTGGATCTTCAGTATCGTTAAAAGCCGTCTCCAACCTGCCCTCGGCCTACAGTCGTGCTATAGATAAAGTCTGCTGGATTCCACTCACCAGATCGGCTGTAGCTCTCGTGGCAGGTGTGTGTGATCTCAGCAGCCAGGTCCAGGTAGTGCTGCCGCTTCTCCGGTGCGCCATCGTCTGCTCCTATCCCCACCATACCCCCGGAGAAGCAGGCTAGGTGGCCCATCTTGTGGTCCAGAATTCCACCCCTCCACTCTGCCATGTAGGTCAGCCCACCGGGGGACTTCTGCACCAGGTTTGCCTCGATAGCCTAGGGGTTGAAACCATATACATTCAAATAGAGGTGTGATTCACCAATCATTTTTTTACAATTGCATAGTAGCACCAAGATTAATAGAAACTGGAATGCAAACTGGTCAGTGTTGGTTAATCAGCATTCAGTGACTACTATAGCTGACTCAGGCATTAAGCTGTAAATTACAACTTTTCTACTTTCTATGATTTCAAAACTGGTTTCTGAATCTTTGTTACTCTGGATCCCAAATGGGTAAACACTGACTATAACATACTGATAATGTTACTGAGTGTCAAATAAATTAAAATATATTCAAAGTGTTACTACTGAAGAAGCAGTTGAAAGTTTTGGAAAGCATTTTTCTCTTGAGGCATCACAGATCTGTGGTGGCAGCTGCTTGGATTTGTAACAGTGTGTGCCCAAGTTGTTGTTGGCTTGTTCTATTCACAGTGTTCCGTGGATGCATGTCTTAGAGTTTTTCTATGCACATAGCCAATGAGGAAACACTGTCCATACTGGTGAGAGTGTCTGCATTTATGTATAAAATGATTCATGCATTCGGTAACACATGGTCAGGTTTGTGGAGAGTCAAGGTTCATTGACAAACTGTCCACCAGATGTGTAAAGTCGGTGGATCCAAAGAGTGGCAGAGGGATGGAATAATAGAGTGTGAGTGAAACGGACTTTAGGATAATGTCTTTGGTGGCTTGTCCACACTAACGACTGGTGTGATGTCTCGGTCCTGAGGACCCACTACCCTGCATGTTTTAGATGTCTCTTATCTTTACCACTGAGCTTACCAGCTGTTTATGTGCTCTGTTTCTTTTAAAGTAGGTGTTCAAGCAGGGAGACATCTAAAACATGCAGTGTCCCCAGGACCGGAGTTGAGAACCACTGCTCTAGCTAGAACCTCCGTCTTAACAATTGTCTTTTCTGTAAGTTGCAAAACAGAGAAAGGTGTCTCAGAGGACCAGTACCCAATGACTCATTGTTTATTCTTCTTTCATACCTTTTTCCTCCTTTCTCTCTCTCTTCCTTTTTTATCCCATTTATCTCTCACCTCAAAAACTCAGTGCAAGGGAGAGACAGACAAAGAATCCATCTTTTTTACAACTTTAAAATAAATATTATCAAAGCGACAGTAGCAAAATAGCACAACATCGTATTAATGACAACAGATAGAACTACAGTAGTTAACATCCCTTCCCTGCCGTCATTGTGGCCCTTTGTGGCATAATAACATGACGCTGAATGGAGTGGACAAGTGATGTCAGACAGGGTTGCCTTGTCACATTTAAGCAACACATTCTGGTTTATCCTGTACTTGCATGGTCAATAGTGGTTGTTGGCTGCAGACGAAAAACCTGCTTGTCCTTGAAATAAATGTCTTAATCATTGACTATCCCACACTTGGTGTGGAGTTTTTATGACAAGTCAAGGCTATAATCACAAAAATAATTTGATTGTAATTAACTGGCAAGAGACAAAATGTGGGTGAAATATAGGTCAATGATAGAGGTGATGTCAATTTTCTATAAGTGGTATTGCCTAAATTACACAAATTATCCAATTTAGTTTTCTTCATATTTAGAGTCTACCAAGGAACATCAGCAAGGTGCAACCTTAATGATGAACACATTCCTCCTCCTATAGGCCAGGAAATCAGAGCTTTTGCTCCCTATGCAAATTATATCACAGATTTCACACACTAACTCCTCACAAACAACACCAGGTTGATAAGATGACTGAATATAGACTACAGTGTGGCTTTATTCAGGGACATTCATAGGGCAAATTGCACACACACAAATATTGGTGAGCACGGGTGGAGAACCAGTGCAAGGTCACCTTGTCTGAGTACTTCATGTAAGGGCAGAGAAGGTAAATACTTTCTAATTAGACACTGTTTTCTGTTACCATGGTTTGGTGATTAATTATCTTAATCAGATTTTTTTCTCTTATTTGCCATGTACCTTTAATTGAAAGGTAATCTTTTATTTGAACACCAATGCAAATTATGGTGGGACTATCTACACTTGAGAGCACCATGGAAACCCAAACGGTATACTATACAGCTAAGGTATATTAAAATACAAACAGTATACTTTACAGCTATGGTGTATTAGAATACACACAGTATACTATACAGCTAAGGTTTATTAGAATACACATAGAATACTATACAGCTATGGTGTATGATACACACAGTATACTATACAGGTATGGTGTATTAAAAAATTCACACAGTATACTTTACAGCTATGGTGTATTAGAATACACACAGTATACTACTGTATAAGGTTTATTAAAATACACACAGTATACTATACAGCTAAGGTGTATTAAAATATACATAGTATACTTTACAGCTATGGTGTTTGATACACACAGTACTATACAGCTATGGTGTATGATACACACAGTATACTATACAGCTATGGTGTATTAGAATACACACAGTATATTTTACAGCTATGTTATATTAAAATAGATACAGTATACTATACAGCTATGGTGTATTAAAATACACACAGTATACTATACAGCTATGGTGTATTAGAATACACACAATATACTTTACAGCTATGGTGTATTAGAATACACACAGTACTATACAGCTATGGTGTATGATACACACAGTATACCATACAGCTAAAGTGTATTAGAATACACACATTATACTATAGAACTATAGTGTATTCAAATTCACACGGTATACCCTACAGCTATGTTATATTAAAATAGATACAGTATACTATACAGCTATGGTGTATTAAAATACACACAGTATACTTTACAGCTAAGGCTTATTAGAATACACACAGTACTATACAGCTATGGTGTATGATACACACAGTATACTATACAGCTAAAGTGTATTAGAATACACACATTATACTATAGAACTATAGTGTATTCAAATTCACACGGTATACCCTACAGCTATGTTATATTAAAAAAGATACAGTATACTATACAGCTATGGTGTATTAAAATACACACAGTATGCTATACAGCTATCATGTATTAAAATAAACACAGTTCACTATACAGCTATCATGTATTAAAATAAACACAGTTCACTATACAGCTATGGTATATTAAAATACAGACAGTATACTATACAGCTATGATGTATTAAAATATACACACTATACTTTACAGCTATGGTGAATTAAAATACCTACAGTATACTATACAGCTTTGCTGTATTAAAATACAGTCTACTATTCAGCTCTGATGAATTGACATCGTTTTTGATATATCAGGTAGAGGACAGATGTCAGTTTATATTTATGTGTACAGTCTTTTCCTGTCTTGACCTTCCAATGAGAAAATACTTTCATCAGCCTAATAAGACATGCATGCCTGCATACTGTATGTGTGTATCTGAATGAAAGTAGAATGGCTTAATAAAATAATCTATTGCTGACCTCCCAGACAAGCTAAACACCTTCTATGGTGCTTAGAGGTAAACAATGCTGAGCCATGCATGAAGTCCTCTGCTGTCCTGGAGAAGGAAAACCAATTCAGACCTTCAGAGCATGCGCAGAACAACTTTTCTGCATTTCCCTCACCCTCCAAGTGTGACCCACAGGCCTGTCCCCTCAATCATTAAATGAAAGGGACACTTTTGATGGTATGCCATGACGTATGACACATAGAAACTTGCAGGACAAGAGGGTGGGGAGAAACAATTCATTTAAAATGGACAACCCTTGCCTGAAAATGCATCACTTGTAATTCATATTAAATTCTTACTGTATTAGAAGTTCAGAAAGGTAATTTTATAATATGTGTTTGTGCTATTATGTGTAATAGTTTTTATTTTTTACAAAGTATATTTAAATGATTCTCCAGTATTATACTTCTAGTACAATTATGGGTAACCATAAGTATGAATTAAATATATTTAAGTATATTTTAAGTATACTTTCAAAATATACATACCAAAACAATATATTAGAAGTATATTTAGTATAAATAAAATACATTTCACATACAATTAAATATACGTTTTTGCTTGAGACTTTGTCAGAATTTGTGGAATTTGTTTCTCCACTCGCCTCTTGAGGATTGACCACAGGTTTTCAATGGGATTAAGGTCTGTGGAGTTTCCTGGTCATCGAACAAAGATATCTATGTTTTGTTCCCCGAGCCACTTACTTATCACTTTTGCCTTATGGTAAGGTGCTCCATCATGCTGGAAAAGACATTGGTCATCACCAAACTGTTCTTGGATGGTTGGGAGAAGTTGCTCTCGGAGGATGTGTTGGTACCATTCTTTATTTATGGCTGTGTTTTTAGGCAAACTTGTGAGTGAGCCCACTCCCTGAGAAGCAACCCCATTAATGTTCTCAGGATGCTTCACTTTTGGCATGACACAGGACTGATGGTAGCGCTCACCTTGCCTTCTCTGGTCAAGGTGTTTTCCGGATGGCCCAAACAATCAAAAAGGGGATTCATCTGAGAAAATTACTTTACACCAGTCCTCAGCAGTCCAATCCCTGTACCTTTTGCAGAATATCAGTCTGTCCTGATGTTTTTCCTGAAGATTTTTTGCTGCCCTTTTTGACACCAGGCTTTCCTCCAAAAATCTTTGGCTCACTGTGTGTGCAGATGTACACACACCTGCCTGCTGCCATTCCTGAGCAAGCTCTGCATTTGTGGTTTCTTGATACCACAGCTGAATCAACTTTAGGAGATGGTCCAGGCGCACAATGGATATTCTTGGGCGCCCTGATACCTTCTTCACAACAATGGAACCTCTCTTCTTGATGTTCTTGACGATCTGATAAGTGGTTGATATCCAGCAATATTCTAGCCTGTGAAGCCTCTTTGTGCATAGCAATGATGACGGCACGCGTTTCCTTGCAGGCAACCATGGTTGGAAGAGGAAGAACAATGATTTCAAGCACCACCCTTCTTTCAAAGCTAATTTTCATGTCAAAACTTTGCAATTCATGACATTCTTGAGTATATGCAAATTACCATCATCAACACTGAGGCAGCAGACTTTGTGAAAATGTGTATTTGTTTCATTCTCCAAATTTTTGACCTTGACTGTACTCTATAATACACAATTACTTGCATGCTTACTTACAGTGTGTTGCATTTGGCATCTTGGTTGTTGACAGTTATACAATCCAAAGGACAAAACACATGGAAACATCGTTCTCCACAACACCATTGCCCCACTTCTGTTGCATACTGAGCAGAACCAATGAAGACAATCTTTATTGCACTCCACACTGCCCTCATTGACTACAGAGTTGAACACACAATAGTATCGTCTAAGGGCATTGCCAAGCTTGTGAAACTAGGACCTACAGTATCTCTGCAAACAGATCCTGGACTGCCTGTTGGGTTGCCTCCAAGCAGCGCCTCCCTCACCCCAACATAGGTGCTTACACCATGTTCTACACTCTTTGTCAAAGCATGACTGTGTGACTGTGCAATAGTTCCAACACCAGTGATAAATGTGCTATTGGTGAAGGTGATCCATGACAATGAGGAGAATGCCAATATTTAGGAGATATAGTAAGCTGATTTCAAAGTCCACACTGTTTTCAAAGTCCTTTACTTAGTGGAAAGTTCATTGGTATCCAAATCACAAAGGGATTTCTAAAAATGTTAAAAATGTGTCACATCCAGCCCAGTGTTGGCTGGCATGAACATTGGACTGAGATACGGACTCTTTATATTTATCTGTTAATTTCATGTATTATATGTATTTCTGTCTAGTGTCTTTATGCCAGCGCATTGCATTGTAGTTTTTATTCATTATTGTTTGTGTTCTGTCCCTTTAAGTTTTTTGTGACATCTCTCTCCTGTTTGGAACTGCTAGAATAGGCAGTAGTTAGGTTACGTTCAGCCGCGTTCCCTTAGTTCAGTAGCTGTCTCTATATAACGGCTTGCCAAACAAGAGGGAGGTGTCAGGCATTGATTTCATGTTACATGCGGAAGGAAATTATTGCAAGAATTAGGGACGGACTGCAAATCCTAAAAATAGGGATGCAGCTTTGTCAGAAGGAAACCTTAAAATGTGCATCAAGCGTAGACTCTTCCCTCTTCTACTGCATGTAAAACCAACAAGAACCTGAATTACTTTTACCCCTAACTATTTGCTTGTTATTAGTCTCTGGTTTGAGGTCTTTTTTATAATGATTTTTGGGACAAATTACTGTAGGTTTGCATGAAGGTGGTAAATAAACCTATTTTTTAAGATGGTAAAGTAGTACAATAATGTTTGAATTGTTATGCACATTGACAAGACAAACATCTGTGAGGTCATTTTACTTCTGTCTTACCAATATTAAATATATAGCTTGATATTCTAAGATTATGTTGTGGGTTGTCTATAAAATACATCATTTCGATTATATTTTTGATTGATGAGAAGTATTGCATTAAACCTAATCACAGGCATCTTGAGAAACTACTTTCTTTATAACAGTATTTACAAGAAAAAAAACAATTGGGGAAGGTTCTCCTCTGCTTGGTTTAACCTTGATGATGTAGATTATTTATGATTATTTATGTTCAATTATAAAAGCCTGAAACTGGACTTTCTTTTTGTTACAATAAAGAGGACACGTGAAATCAAAGGTCAAACACTGCTTACTCTTGTTCAATTCCAGACAGCTGGTTTTAAAATATTGTATTCAATATTCAATTGTTCATATCCCACCATCCCTTGTTCGTATCCCACCATCCCAGTATACTGTGCATGTTAGTATCAATTTGACTGGTGTGAGTGTGTTATACTTGATACATTACACACTCAAAAACAGCACTTAATTCTAAAACCAAAGTTAGTAGACAGACCGCGGAGTGCCTTTACTTTATTCCCTTGTTCCGTTCATCCTTCCATGCAATACATCCATATTCCCCACAGTGCTTGCTGAGATAGAACACCCTCCTGCGGGGTCTCCTCAGCATGCTCCGTGGAGTGTTTCCTACCTCCAGTGCACCATAGTACATCTTCTTAGCGTCCTCATCCGTCTTGTCTGACATCAGATATGATTTGATCAGATATTCGTAGAAGCTGTCCCCGAGGCCACCAATGGAAACATGATCTGGGAGAGGAACCAGAGAGAGACATTATTCGGGACGACATTATTCCATTATTTCCACACGGAGAGGATCTTTTTCTTAAACATTATTCTACAGCCTCCAAGGAGGGCACATTAGGTTTTCTAAACCCAATAACAAATACGGCCAATGGTATTACAGTATAGGTAACAGTGAATCTTGAAACTCTTCTGGGATATGACACAGACTGACCAATTTGTACTTTAAGTAGCCTTAGGCAAAGAAAATAATGTTTTCACCACAGGCACCTCTATCGTGAACCTAAATATAAATGTATAATTGGTCGCTACAACTTGAGATATGAAAACACTTGGGTGCAATAGTTTTGTTTTGCATGCTAATTCGACAGTTCTGAAAAGAACCTACTGTGGGCTGGAGGGGCCTGCTTGTGGGGACATGTATCCACCCACACACACATCAACCCAACCGCATTCGAACATACAGTAGTGTGAAAAGTGATTGTGCATTGTTTGTTTGCCCTTGACAAGAAGAAGATGTGGGAATCCATTCTTTGTGCATCGTTATCTGCCCATGCTGATAATAACACTGCCGGGCCTGAACACACATTGTTTCTCTCGTTTCTTTTTTCTTATCTACCTGCCTCATTACCCATTCACTCTAAACAACAATTAGCCCAATATTTAGACAGATTAGGGCTTTCAACACATCTCTCGTTGTCATCTCAGCATCTCAGTTTTTCTCTTTCCTTTCAGGTGAATCAGAAAAGAATCCATTTCTCTGTGTAATTGGGTTCATTATCATTTTTTGTAACCCAGAGCGAGGCGAGTTCAATCGCTTCTTTAGAATAATATCGAAATGAAAAGAAAAGAAGAAAGAGTGATGGATGGATGACAACAATGCTCAAAGGGACTTAAATAACCGAGCTCCTGGTACGGTCGGACACGTTTCTGTGTGATAAAAAGAGGTTTCAGGAATGGTTCACACAAGACTCAAATAATTGCAGTATATTGAATCATTGTGTTCCTGCACAGAATCAGAGAAGTGGGTTAACAGAAGACATTCCTGTCTGCTGTTCTACAGTTACAGACAAACTGTGCTTATATACACTCACCTAAAGGATTATTAGGAACACCATGCTACTACTGTGTTTGAACCCCTTTCGCCTTCAGAACTGCCTTAATTCTACGTGGCATTGATTCCACAAGGTGCTGAAAGCATTCTTTAGAAATGTTGGCCCATATTGATTGGATAGCATCTTGCAGTTGATAGAAATTTGTGGGATGCAAATCCAGGTCACGAAGCCCAAAGATGCTCCATTGGGTTCAGATCTGGTGACTGTGGGGGCCATTTTAAAACAGTGAACTCATTGTCATGTTTAAGAAACAAATTTGAAATGATTCGAGCTTTGTGACATGGTGCATTATCCTGCTGGAAGTAGCCTTCAAAGGATAGGTACATGGTGGCCATAAAGAGATGGACATGGTCAGAAACAATGCTCAGGTAGGCCATGGCATTTAAACGATGCCCAATTGGCACTAAGGAGCCTAAAGTGTGCCAAGAAAACATCCCTCACACCATAACACCACCACCACCAGCCTGCACAGTGATAACAAGGCATGATGGATCCATGTTCTCATTCTGATTATGCCAAATTCTGACTCTACCATCTGAATGTCTCAACAGAAATTGAGACTCATCAGACCAGGCAACATTTTTCCAGTCTTCAACTGTCCAATTTTGGTGTGCTCTTGCAAATTGTAGCCTCTTTTTCCTATTAGTAGTGATATGATATGAGTGATATGAGTGGTACCCGTTGGGGTCTTCTGCTGTTGTAGCCCATCCGCCTCAAGGTTGTGAGTGTTGTGGCTTCACAAATGCTTTGCTGCATACGTCGGTTGTAACGAGTGGTTATTTCAGTCAAAGTTGCCCTTCTATAAGCTTGAAGCAGTCGGCCCATTCTCCTTTGACCTCTAGCATCAACAAGGCATTTTCGCCCACAGGACTGCCGCATACTGGATGTTTTTCTCCTTTTACACCATTCTTTGTAAACCCTAGAAATGGTTGTGCATGAAAATCCCAGTAACTGAGCAGATTGTGAAATATTCAGACCGGTCTTTCTGGCACCAACAACCATGCCACGCTCAAAATTGCTTAAATCACCTTTCTTTCCCATTCTGACATTCAGTTTGGAGTTCAGGAGATTTTCTTGACCAGGACCACACCCCTAAATGCATTGAAGCAACTGCCATGTGATTGGTTGAGTAGATCATTGCATTAAGGAGAAATTGAACGGGTGTTCCTACTAATCCTTTAGGAGAGTGTATAGCAATTAAAAAGCTTTCCCATAGATGATTGTAAAAACTGAATAGGAGGAAATTAAGTTAGCCAAAAACTAGGCAGATATTACTACTTTCAGACCAGGCTTGTAAAACATTAGGTAATATAGCAGACTCAAATGATATAATATCACATGAGATAATTTGAAGCTTAAATATGAAGTATTAAGACAGTGAAAATAAGTGTTTTTTTAGGGGGCTGTATATTAAAATAAACAACTTTACTTTAAGTTTACTTCTTACATGTATACATTCTTAGTTTTTATTTATTTTTAACTAATGTTACAAACATGTAATATTAGAACTTATAATTTGCATTCAATAGATGTACATTCTGAAAGGCTGGTATATCTTCTATGGTGATTCTCTGTATTTACTGTACTGTGTTCAATTTTAGTCCGGATATTGACTTGGCCAGTGAACAGTTTTTCAGTTTTTGGCCTTGAAAATGTTTTCTAGTTGCTATGGCAGTGTGTTTGGGGTCATTGTCCTGCTGTATGATTGTTACGGAGGATGCAATGCCTCGCCCCCTCCGGCGTTCCAGCTCCCCGCTTTACTAGCTACCACCGTCCCTCTCCGTCATCACCTATCTGGAACTGCCATCAGTGTGTGATTATGCACACCTGGACATTGTCAAGCAATCAAGCTTCCTTCACATACCCACTGCACTCATTCACTGTTGGCGGTTATTGTATTCTGTGTCGTTTGTGTAAGATGTGCTATTTGATTCAACCTATGCTCTAGTTGTTCTACTTAGTTCTGAGTCTAGCATGTCTAACTTAGTAGTGTTTGCGCCCACAAGCGCTCTTTGTGTTTGTTCATGTAGGAACAAGTGTTCCTCTTGGATTTCATCGCTGTTTGCTGCCTACGGGAATCATAAGTAAACTTTAATTGATATAGCTTGGCTTCTGTTTCCGCCTCCACTCTACAATCTACACCAAACATTACGATGATGAAGCATTCTTGAAAGGAATTTGCTTGTACTTTGGCAATAAAATGTTTCTCTACTTTAGATGTACAGTACTTTATCCTGTTGCTGCCGTCAGCAGTTTCATCACCAATATAGAGTGAGCCAATTCCAGTGGCAGCCATACATGCCCGAGCCTTGACACTACCTTTCCAATATATTTCAAAGATGTGTTGGTGTGACAATGGCTTCTTTTCTCCACATATTCTGCCTTCAATTTGTCCACACAATTTTGTGATTTCTACCCAATTCTTCTTCCCTTCCAATTGTTCTTGTCAAATTTCCTCTGAACCTGCCTTGTCCAGAGCTCCGCAACTCCTTGGATAGATACCGGATGGTGAGGGACGCTCACATGGTGCATCTAGCCACATGTCACCGAGCCGGGCAATTATTTTCACACTGTTCATCCAACATGGAAGCCTTTAATCATGTCACACGTGATAACACTCACCCACTATGGATCAGAGAACTTACAGGTGCCAGATCTGCACACAAGTAGTTGCTGGAGAGTGACATTGCAAGGTACATAGTCCTTCTGTCACATACTTGGTGAGGTGTAGTGTGGAGAGAGAGAGAGACCGACAGGTAGATGGTGGTTGCTTTATATTTATGTAGGCAATCCGGGATAAGGATGTATATATATTTCAGTTGCAGGTGAACAGTTTAGAGCGAAACACAAGGAATATACTTATTGAGCCTACGTGCTCTCAGCAGTGGCATGGACACTGACAGCAATTCATATAAGTACAGAGCGTACGCATTTCTTCCTAACTCCAAACAACACTCTTCTCACAACTCACTTATACATAGAGGAATCCTAGAAAGCCTTCCGCTCTCAGAGACAACATCACAATGCAACAAGACCGGTGACAAGCTAATAATGAACCGCGCCTTCAATCAATCAATCAATCAATCAATCAATCAATCAATCAATCAAATTTATTTTATAAAGCCCTTTTTACAACAGCAGTTGTCACAAAGTGCTTTGACAGACACCCGGCCCGAGACCCTTAAAAGCAAGCAACACAAGTGATGCACAGTGGCTAGGAAAAACTCCCTAGTAGGAGGGACCTAGGAAGAAACCTAGAGAGAGGCCAGACTCAAGGGGGTGGCCAGTCCTCTTCTGGCTGTACCGGGTGGGGGATCTGAAGGTACACAGCCCATTGTAATAAGATCAATCAGTGTTCAATTATTGTCCAGCAATGAAGATATGATGGGTGGACTGTGACCATAGTCTTTATGTAGCATCAATACAGTTTGGTGTTCTTGCGAACGAAGACCGTGAAGCCGCCTGGAGATGAAAGCTGGCGTCATCGGGTGGAAACGGGATCATCAAACGCAGTGACATGGGATCCAGCCTTCCTTCTTCTTCTTCTTCTTCTGTGGGGTTTATTGGCGAATCGCAACCAACCGATTGTGCATACACCGCCACCAACTGCACCGGAGTGTGAGGCCGGTCACGGCCCACCCAATTCATCACCACCCACCTCACCCCACCACCCTATCAGATTAAAATACAGCCC
>JACXGM010012983.1:0-15272 GCA_016801145.1 Umbra pygmaea
GATGATTGACCATTGTTTAGGTTCATTAAAACCACGTTAAGTTTTTTCACATTAAGCCTTTTAGTAGGCTATGTCCCGTATGCGATGGGATGTCGTAACATGGCTCAAACACTTTCAGCATGTTTAAAGTCCTCCTTTTGCACAACCGAATATGGCCTCATGTCTGCACCTATAAACACACCGATAGCGTTTGTGATGGATTTAGCCCGGTCTGATTAATTGCTTAAATGCCACGATGATAAGCGGTTGTTTGCAGCTTTCGTTTTCACTCAGTCAGTGAAACACCGGGGTAATGTCTCTTCAAATGCGTGGCCATGCTTGATGTGTTTCCACTGTCATATCGCTTTCTTGTGCCACAGTGCCTACACACTGTCACGGTTTTATCCACTAACCTCTTTCCTTCATCATTATATTTAACAAGGAAGCCAAAATCTCTCCCATACAGGGGATTTAAATCACGCGGGACGTCCAAGCTCCTCCGTTCCTCCGCTCGCCATGATCATGCTGTGAGCGGACTGAACATGCGCAAAACTTTTTTATTTCAGTAATCAATCCGCGGATCACGTGTGTCCCGAACCGAAGATATTGATCCGAACGGATCACGGATCAATGACGATCCGTTGCACCACTACAAGCCATCAGTACTCTCCAAGACTGCTTCGAAACCACAGACTGGGAAATGTTCCGTATTGCAGCTGGCAACAACATTGATAAATACACTGACTCTGTCACAGCATTCATCACCAAGTGCATAGATGATGTCGTTCCACGGGTCAATGTTAAGACCTTCCCCAACCAAAAGCCCTGGGTTAACGGTAATTTCCATGCCAAGCTTGCAGCACGGTCCTCTGCCTATAACTCTGGGGACCTGGAGGCTCTGAGGAGGGCCAGATATGACCTACGGAAGGCCATCAGAGATGCTAAAAGAGGCTATAGGGACAAATTGGAGTCCAACTACAAAAGCTCAGACCCAAGGCGCATGTGGTGTGGACTACGGCAGATAACGGAGTACAAAGGCAGGAAGAGCTCTGCGACACCCACCCCCCCGCCTCACTCCCCGACGAGCTTAACACCTTCTTCGCACGGTTTGAGGTGGCCAACATCACTCCTGAGAAGCTGAGAACCCAGACGACTGCACTCTGTCCCTGGACACGGCTGACGTAAGGAGAGCTTTTAAAAAGAGTAAACCCGCGGAAGTCTCCAGGGCCAAATGGCATTCCAGGCCATGTCCTAAGAGGATGCGCTGACCAGCTAGCGGAGGTATTCACCACCATATTCAACCTCCCCCTAACCCAGTCTGTAGTTCCCTCCTGCTTCAAGCAGGCCACCATTGTCCCGGTTCCAAAGAAACCTACCATCACCTGCCTAAATTACTACCGCCCAGTAGCACTGACCATCATCATGAAGTGCTTTGAGCGGCTGGTCAGAATCCACATCTGCGCCGCCCTCCCGGACACCCTGGACCCCCTACAATTTGCATACCGCCCCAACAGATCCACAGACGATGCCATCGCACTAACGGTACACACTGCCCTCTCCCATCGGGAAAAAGGAAACACATACGTGAGGATGCTATTTGTGGACTACAGCTCAGCATTTAACACTAGTGTTCCTGCTAAGCTCATTCCCAAGCGCAGGACCCTGGGTTTTAACACCGCGCTGTGCAACTGGATCCTGGACTTCCTAACGAGCAGACCCCAGATGGTGAGAATGGGCAACCTCACCTCCTCTGCACTGACCCTGAGCACCGGAGCCCCACAGGGCTGCGTACTCAGTCCCCTCTTGTACGCCCTGTTCACATATGATTGTGTGGCCACACACAGTTCTAACATAATCATTGAGTTTGCTGACGACACAACCATCCTAGGTCTCATCTCCGACAATGATGATACCGCTTACAGAGAGGAGGTAAATGCCTTGACTACCTGGTGCCAGAGATGGGTAGCAGGGGAGGATGGTGTGGGGGTCGGGGATAATGTTGGGGGGATTAAAATTGTAGAAATGTATTGATATATTGCAGGACACAGTTTCTTTTTTTCCTGTCAAAATCTTTATAAATAAATTTATAAATAAAAAAGTGCTTTCATTCTAGTGTCTAACTGCAAACATGACCGATCCTAATGGCACACGGTAACTGTATTTTGCAGTATATAGCTTTGCTAGAAATGCAGCTGTTTAATACAAAACTACCTAGCCTGCAAGGATGATTGGCTGTACATGTAAATAAGGATTAGTGGCCTAAAATTAACAAAAAGACAAACCCTAAATCACAATTATTATGACATCAGGTCAAAAATCATCATCATGAGAGCCCTAGTTTTGTTCAACATCCAGTGCCAAAATATTAAATAACAGTGCTGCTGTCCTTGTTTTATTGAAATCCTACTTGTTGTTTAAGGTTGGCAGTACTGAATAATGAGCGGCTCAAAGGTACCTGTTTTATTGAAATCCTACTTGTTGTTTAAGGTTGGCCGCACTGAATAATGAGGTACATTATTACCCAGGTACCTGGTAGTCGTTGCTGCATGCCTTGTAGGCTGCACTCAGGGGTCTCATGGAGGAGCGCGGCGTGGACACCTGGTGGCTGGGAGTTCCACTTCTCACCGGGGGGGTAAACACTGACCCTGAGGAGGCGGAGCCTCGGTCTGAGCTCTCCATCACATTCTGACCATGAGGGGGCGGGAGCAGAAAACAGCAGAAAGAGTGAGGGGGCGGGAGCATAAAACAACAAAGAGTGAGAACGCATCAGATGCAAACAATTGTTTGAGTCAGACTAAAAAGTTGCATGATATATATGTTCTACCTACCTACTTTTACATTTACATTTTCTGTAACTTGTTGAGGCGCATAATTGATTTCCTCTCTACACAAGTTATAAATATTATAGTAGCATAAATTCTCATTCTCCCGCTGTCAATCACAAAAGCTTACAATATGGAAACCATTCCCCAATCGGTAGCGGAAACAACCCCCAACTGACCTCAGCCAGTTTTTGTCGGCACAGAACAGTACAATCTCTGCTTTTGATGTGGTCAATGGAAAACGGGCATTAGGGTTTGAACATAATGTTGACTTACAGAGACGAGCATTCAGTCATGAAATAGTGTCAAGCACAATCAGCAACGATAGGCCAAGTGAGGTTGTGGTTTTGAAAATATGCTTTGCAAATAAAGGTGGTTTACATGGTAATATTCCATATATTCAGCTTTTCTGAAAGCATAAGTTGAATTATACTTCCAGACACACTCCAGACACCTCAACAGCTAAAAATCATTGTGCCGGTCATGTTTCGGACACGATAGGCACTCTCAACACCTTTCCAGCATGTTCAGTAATTCCCAACTCGTATATTCCTACAGTAGTCAACAATGTTTTTTCAAATTCAACTTGACTCGCGCAGCCTTATCTCACGGCACAAAAACGAGCAGCGCAGTGAGCTGGTGAAAATGACAAACAGCCTAATCTGGTATTTGCATATTTAGGCCATAGCCATCATTTTCAAAATAATATGTGGTAGGGCTAGTAGGTAGGGCTAGTGAAATAATACAAGAGAACAATGAAAATGAAATGACAACTGAGTGCACCAAACAAAAACTGCCATATCTTATTTAACAGATTTATTCTTGGCTTTTGATGATTAAAAATGTATTTCCTTGCAATAGGGTTTAATTTTAGAAAATATTTTTGCAAAAACTCTATAGCTGTGGTTCTCAACTCCGGTCCTGGGGACCCACTGCCCTGCATGTTTTAGATGTCTCCCTGCTCTAACAGCTAATTCAATGCTCATAAATACCTGGTAGCTTCAGTGGTGAAGCTATGAGACATCTAAAACATTCAGGACAGTGGGTCCCCAGGACCGGAGTTGAGAACCAGTGGTCTATAGGGTAACATTAGAAAGTGTTATAGAACACATCGCAAAGACAATACTTGTAGAATGAGCTACACTATAAGCCCCTTTTCAGCACACACCCGGTCATCAACCAAACACACCTTGTCAAGTCCCGGACTTGTGTTATTCTCACTGTCATATAATTGTGTATATAGCTCACTCTGTCACCCCTTGCCTTTGTCAGTTATTGTCATTTAGTGTTTCAAAGTTTGTTTCATTTCTGGATCTAGCTTCATGAGTTTTAGTGTATTGTTTTGTGCGCTTTTGCGCTGCTATCAGTTGTTTGAAACATTAATTAAACTCCTCCACTGGGTTCTCCACCTGCCAACCTCATTCTTACAGCTGTATCTTACAACTATATTCCTTTGCAACATTTTAATTAAGTTAATTAACGTGCGTTAATACGCTGCAGGTGCATTATTGCTGCCAATTCACCCCTCGTAACGCTGACATCTATCGACGATGTTTGGACATGTCCATTCGACCATGTGTGAAGTCAGACATCGCACAGTCTTACGTCACAGCAACATTTTCAAAACTACAGTTGGATTCAAGGGAGGGGATTTGTTGACTTCCTAATCTTTATTTGTCCCATTTTATTGTCCAATCAACTTGATTGAAAATGTACTGATTGTAAATTCAAAAATGTTGCGTTGACGTCACTAAGAATTTCTGGTCCCTTACGGGTTTTTATCAAAGGTGCTGAGGTGTTTTTGGTGCCTGTTGGGCACAACCATTTTTAGTTTAGGGTTCTGGAATGTTCCTTTAAAAAGAACACATCCAAACAACCAGTAATGAAAGGGTTGTTCTTGATTAAATGTAGCCAGAGCGACTCACCTTATCGATGCACGGTTTAACACCTATCATTATAGCCTCGCCAAAAATTTTCCCATCTTTACTGAGAGCTTTCCTCGCTTGGAGTTTCGACTGATACTGAATGTGCATCCAGTTCCCAGTGTTGGACATCTGGTTGGAACAGAACAGTGAGATGAAAAGCCTGAAAGAAACACACTGACTTTCTTTTCATAGGATGCCAATATACTCACCACGTGTTTCAATATGTTTCCATACTGGGCAAACTGCAACAGAATGTATGATGCTGAGGCCAGAGGGAACCTGTTTAACAAAGAGTATTTTTCAGGAATCTTTCAGCACAAAGGAAAATACCCACATGCAATGAAACACTGTGATGCACATACCAAACAGACATTTATTTCAGTATGCCAGGGCACCTGAGGTTCATTTACCCAAACAAGCAAAGTCTTTTGCATTTGAACATACAAGAACATTTCATTGGTCTAAAGGTCAATGTTAATCACACAAAATATTACAGCAGTTACTGGTAGATGTTAAGGTGTATGAGACCAGCCTACCCAAACACTGTGATCCAGGTGTCATCTAGACGATCCTCAGATGACAGCGCCTCTCCCTGTGTGAAAAAAGGGTCTACCTGGGCAGGAGACATGGTTGACTTGGCCTGATGTCCGATGCTAGTAGGACTGAACAGACCGGATGCTGAAAACAGGAAACCAAATGAAGACCTAAGGAAATCTAAGAAAACTAGCTAGAAACCAATTTGGGGAACTAACCTGTTCCAGGTGTGACTGCCATATAACTTGACAGGGGGGTCTGCATCGCTGAGAAGGGCTAAGAAGAACAGACAACATCCTAACTGTTACTACAACAACATAGTACATTTAAGCAGGCATCGTGCATTTTAATTAGAAACAGTCATCCCATCCATGTTATGAACTGAAAAAATGAAACAATTATTTTTCCATCCCTCTTTTAAGAGCCATGAAGCAAGCTCTAACCATCTATGAGACGTAGTTTTAACCACGGTAAGGCTACAGTGTTCCTTTAAATTGTTTTCGTTCAAATAAAATCAAAGAGTGAAAACACCAACCTGTTTGTGTGCACCCATAGGGGAAAGTCCAACCGCTGGGCTGGAGAGATCATCATAGATGCTCCTAACCGGAGGGGCCCCACTCTTGTCTTTGGGTGTTGGAACCACAGGCTGAGGTGGTGAGTTACCTACAAAAAGTAAACATAACCGTTATTTTGTCTGTGGTAGGGGTATGCACACTAAATATGATACCTAAAAACTCTTGTAAGTCTAAACTTTTTTTACCTGACCCCCAGGGACCCCCTCACTACGTCATACCTCCTTGAAGTGGTGATCTCATTTCCATAACACCAAATGACCGAGGCTGGGGTGTGACCGGAGCTGGCAGATCCCCCATCAGAAAACCGGGGAGGAACTGTGCACCTGCACCGGGCTTAGGCGATGTTGGAGAACCCAGAGTCATTGGTTCCATGCCTAGAAATAATATGCAACATTAATCAGTCGAGTTAATGAATCATGGGTAAATAAGCAAGCTAGCTGTTAGCCACTGTGCTAACTAGCTAGCTAGTTAGCTTTACCTGACAAGTCGTCAGATAAAGCTAACTACCTAGCTAGATAGATAGTTAGCCTCTGTGCTAATTGCTAACAGCTAGCTTGCTTAGTTATTGTACGTCGTTGTGAATATGTAAAAGTTAACCTAGACTATTACCTATTCCTGTTTACTCACCTTGGAATTCCATCACACGGAATCCTGATTTTACCAACCCTTGGCTCCAAGTAGGCAAGTAAATAAAACAAGGCTACTAGCTTGACACAGCTATAAAACACACATGACCGGCCAACCGAAGTTTTCAAATGTCCTCAAATCTCGCGAGAATTCAGCAGGCCCGGTGTTCACGTTCTTGACTACATTGTTGTGGTGTGGTACTATACGATTGGTACATACGGGCTGCGTCTCAATACGCAAAGTATGCATACTAAATAGTATGCCAGACAACCATTAGTATGTCCAAAACCATAGTACGCATAAATAGTATGTCAGCAGTCCCCGGATGGTCTACTATTTCCGGGGGATTTTCGAAGTATGCAACCCTGCATGCTTTTTGGGCTGATATAGCCCACAATCCTTGCGACACAAAATAGGAGGGGTTTCCGAAGCCGAAATCTTCTTTGGCTGTGTTTAAATGTAAGTATCCAGAAGTTAGGTAATAATAAACGTGTCATTACCATAGATTGTATAATTAGGTCATTATATTAGTTTTTGGTTATTGTACTAATATAAAATACATTTTAAATTAAATGTGAACTGGTTGTGCCAAATGTTTACTGTTCAAGCTTCGCGGTTCTCATCGCTTCTGGAAGTGGTCTAATTTTCGATGCAACTTTATGACGCGTTAGTATATCCCCTATGCTAGCATACTCGCTTACTATATACTTAATAGTACGTACTTTAGCACCACCTGCGTAGTACGTACTTTTAGTATGTAGTATGCATATTGGGATTCAGCGACGGTCTATGTGTGTGGTTATGGAGGACCAACGCTGAATCCCAATTTGCATACTACATACTACATACTAAAAGTACGTACTACGCAGGTGGTGCTAAAGTACGTACTATTAAGTATAGGGTTGTGGGCTATATAAGCCCAAAAAGCATGCAGGGTTGCATACTTCGAAAATCCCCCGGAAATAGTAGACCATCCGGGGATTGCTGACATACTATTTATGTGTACTATGGTTTGGGACATACTAATGGTTTTCTGGCATACTATTTAGTATGCATACTCTGCGTATTGAGACGCAGCCCGTGTCTGCCAAAATAAGAAATAAATAAGTAAATATATGCATCAATAAAAATGTTTATATAGAAAAATAGAAAATTATACATTTATTAATCAACATTATATCCCTATTTATTTATTTCCGTGATCATTTATTTCAGTTTTTATACATTTTTATATTAATTTATTTTCATATTCTTTTATTTCTGTATTTATTTCCGTATATATTTATTTCTTTATTTCCAGATCCTTAAGCTAATGAGGAGGCTGTCAATCAAAGCATGTCACGGTGTCATCTTTTTCCCATTGTTTGATCGGTATCAAGAGTGTGAAGATCGATTTTACATGCCTAGATTACTATGTTAGTAGGCTTCATACAGTCTCTTTTGCCAGAGATTTGAGTCTTGGCTTCCGTAGGTGAAAATGCTAGCTTTGATTATTATTTGATTATTCACTTTTTTGCATGGAGGGTATGGCTGAAAGTTTATTGCAGTAAGCAGCATCTAACAACACAAAAGTTGACCCTCCAACAAACCAACCCCGTTTTGTACCCTTGGTTCCTCCCGCTCTTGGGTCCCACCCTCTCATTAGCTTAAGGATGTAGAAATACGAAAATAAATATATACGGAAATAAACAAATAAAGAAATAAAAGAATATGGAAATGAATGAATATAAAAATAAATAAATAAATGATCACAGAAATAAATAAATAGGGAAATAATATTGATTAATAAATGTATAATTTTATATTTGTATAATTTTATGAATATTTTATGTATAAACATTTTTATTGATGCAAATATTCATTTATTTATCTATTTCTTATTTTGGCAGACTTGGTCCTCCATATGTGGTACCCAATGACAGTATACAAGAGGAGGTGCCATCTATGGCGATGGCGCTGCTGCTGGCATGTGATTGAGAAGACCTGAGAACTTTAAGAGATTTGTACAATTGGGTGCGGAGCAAAAACCGACGAGGAAACTACGATTGCTAATCTGCCGGAATGTGAAAAATGCCACTGTCATAATATTAACCATTTTGTTTCTAAATAATCACATAGCCCAATAGAGAAATTAGATGTGATATTTAGCTACATTGACACTTCTGTTCGGTGTCATTGGATTTCCCTCTATAAATAAATACAAAACATTTGACCAAAACGAAGCCTCATTTTACGAGGGATGCACAGATTCTTGTGCATTTAATGTAACACATTAAAAAAACTAAAACATTACGATTGTGTTGTTTTTCAGGGGAATGAAACTGCAATGTAACAGGAAAGGTCTGAGCCACTTAAAAATATTTTAAGATGCAGCAATTTTTGGTCACTGGTTGTAAAAGTGGCACTGTCAAGTTTAGTACGTCCATGTCATTTTAACCTCTCACCTTAAAGCTTTAAATTATGACAATGATTATACTGAAGCTCTACCAATGTCGCTCTGGATAAGATTTTATACACATCCAAATTCCAAATATAATGCTTGTTTTAAATATATTCAACCCCATTTTGTAATGATGAATCCTTGTTTATAGCCTTACCTTATCACAACAACTCCACAGTCTTGAAGAAGCCTTACCATAAATGTAGCTAAAGCACGACAGGACCAAACCACATGACATCACAAGGCAGACCTGTTCATCATCCACCTGTCCAACCAGGGTGGCATTAACTTCACTTGTGGCACTCTCTGCGAGTCCCGGGCAATGTCCGTATGCCACAACCAGAAGCAAACACTTGACCACAATGTTGCAGATATGTTGTGAGGCAATGACTTTTAGAACTCTGTGTCACTCAGTCTCTTCTTATCTCCTTCTCGGGCCCCATACATGTTTCCGCTTGTGATTTTCATCCCCGGTAAGCCTGCACCGGCAAAGGATAAATTTTACCTTAAACCTCAGTATTGCATTTTGTAGTGTGTTCTGTGTTTTTATACTGTACCTCAGATGCCAAATTGTGCGCTTAAAGTATATGCTAGAAAAAGGTGATTTTTAAAACATAATGCAAATGCACAATTCTTTGCCACTACGCCGCTGATGTGATAGGCAGTTTAAACTTATTATTTCTCTGCCTGTTTACTACCAATTCCCCTTTAAGTATGAACCCTTAGCAGGTGTGTGATGGTTGATGACCGATTGCAAGCTTCCTCCAAGCACGTGTCACAGAGCTTCTGATGCGCTTCACACTGCCCGTTTAACATGGAATCCTTAAATCGAATCACATATGAGAGGTTTACACATTCACCAACTACACAACCAGGTTGAATTCACAGTGACTCGACCTGACCACAAAGAGTAGCCTACGTTGAGAGCCACATGTCGAGGTACGGTAATTGTGTCCAACTACTTACACATCTAATGTACCCCCGGGCAGCCCTGTACCAATTGGCACTGCTCCTAGTAGAGCCCCCGGGCATAGCCGAAATGCCATAACCAGGCGGTTAACTAAAGTTTACTGCAATGCTACTGCAGTCTGGCTGCAACCATTTTTGTAAGGGTGATGTGTGGGCAAATGGGGTGCTAATTACAAGGCTACAAAATATTGCTTTAGCTATTTTTAGCAAAATGTTATTATCCACAGACCCTGGTAGATGTAGCTAGTCTGATTGCATAAGCATCTTTAATGAAAGTTTAATCCAATTATTTTATACTACCAGAACCCTCCACATTAATGTAAACTCTACATTGATGTCAATATTTTGTTTCATTCTACCTCAATTCTGCAGCAGGAATCTGCCCAGTGTCAAGTTAATTAGGGAGTTTTAATATTTGTCAGGTTTGTCTGGTTTCATTGTTGAATATATAAATGTGTGGTGTAAATTTCAAAACTTTTTTCATATCCCAATTACGTTGCGAGTGACATGGGTTATCAGCTAAAATATACCGCTAAGATGGAAAAGACTTTGAAAATAGGAAGGTTCCTGTGATGTAGTTTTTACAGATGTTTTACAAATGGTTAAGCACAAGACTAGATGATTTGCCTCCCCTGTCATATAGCTACTTTAGAAGTATGATATTTTTAGAGCAAACCGTTTTTTGTATGAGACTATTACATTTGTGACACTACTGACAGTATTCTCTAATTGTCATTGAATATTATGGCATGTGATTACCATCAGGAAGTTAAACAATTCAATACGATTTAAATAGGTCAGTTTGCACTGCCTGCTTCCTTGACTCTAGTGACAGCAGTAGGACTGATTGGAATGTTAGTATACTGCTAACCTTTATAGATGCAGTCTTGAACTTTTGCAATTAACAAAATCATGTTTTAAACCTCCTACTTTGACCTGTATATGTAAAAGGCAAATTATATTTGGTGCTTTTGATAACATAAACAAGAGTTTGTACAAAGTAAAAGTACCAAAAAGTAGGCTACAAAGTAAAAATACTGAGCTGGGTTCACCTGTTCCGGGACGTTCCTAAATAAAACCTAAATGATCAGATAATGGGAGTTAATTACTAACTAGGGACCATAATTTGTAATTTTGTACTCTTTCAATTAATATTATAAAACACTGGTTAGTAGTTTTCTCAAATTGAAGCTTCCCAAAACTTGTAAACTCAGCCAAACCCAGAAAAGTACTTTTACTTTGTACTTTTTACAACTCTGGGTACACGTCATGACATAAAGCTCAAATTCATAAGATTTTACACAATATTTTTTACACAGTATAGCCACTTACATGTCAAAAACTGCTTAAAATTCTTTTATGCTATGTATGCATTTCATCTATCTATAAAAAAATGTTTTCATGTTTATTACTTGTTATGTATTTGTCATAAGTTAAATAGTAAACGAGAATAACACCAGTAACAAACTAAAATAGCATCATAAACAGTTTTTTAGGGTGTCCAAACCGCAGTGCATCTTGAAATAGCCTATACTCTCTAATCAAATAGTTCAGTATTCTCTAATCAAAACTGTTTTTCAATCTTAACAACTGATAACTATGTCAAATTCACATTGTTGAGAAGTAAAGGGTTGAAAATGATAGTTTAATTTACTTGACATTCTGGCTATGGTTCTGTTTTTAATAAATATAGGCTACCAGCAGGGGGTGATAACTCGGCAATCGCGTGCCCTTTAAATACACAATCCTTTAAAAAAAACTACAATTATTGTTCATTTCTTCGCAGAAAACTTTCCAAAGACGTTGTCAAACACCAATTACATTCATTATGACTAACGTACATCTGTTGTAACCTGCTCGTCGTCAGTGAGATCGGCATCGGCATGCCACCAAGCTTTCTCGTCAAGCATGCGCAGACGGATCATATAGATATTACCTTATTTGGGTATGGTAATTAGTAATTTCCAACAGCCTATCAGTAACAGGATGTGTTGGCATGTGACGTTCAAAGATCGCTTGGGAGGCGGTGTCAAGTGTGGAGCTGACGTTAAAACCAGCAGACAAGACACAGCGCTCTCAGTGTAGGGAAAGGCAGGCATGAGATGTGGCAGCGAAGTTGGTTTATATGACATTTAGGAATAATAATCAAATAACATTGAAAAAACATGAAAATCCCTCTTGCTCCAGTAGTCTAATAGTCTGCCCCAGGGTTTTAGATTTACGTCAGTTAATTCAAGAGAGGCATCTACACTCACTATTCTGACACTTTTTTAAAGAATGTGTGCGGCAGTTAGCTAGCTAGCCAGCTAGCAGAGGCGGCAGGAGGAGAACAAAAGATTTTTTCTTCCAGGTTTTGACCGGTTGCACTGACACACAGTCCATGCACAACGTGTCATCAACACAATGCCCGTGTTACTTTTTCTGATAGACACGTCCGCGTCAATGAACCAGCGCACCCATCTGGGCACTACCTATCTGGACATAGCAAAAGGCGCTGTTGAGACTTTCATGAAGGTATTGTAACTCCAGGGCGCACCGCTCCGGAACACCCCACGCGGAACCGATCATCTTGTTTTTAAGGCTGCTAACCCTGCCCAAACAATCGCTCCATAACCGTGAAACGTATTGTATTATTCTTCCCACAGCTCAGAGGCAGAGATCCGGCGAGTCGAGGGGACCGTTACATGTTGGTAAATTTCGAGGACGTTCCCCTCGGAATCAAGGTAGAGTTTATTTTGGGTCATGTCCAGTTTTGCATTGCGCAGCGTGCCTGATTTGTCTGATCACATTTCAGCCGCTGTGTCAAGTTGTGTGACATCCTCCAGACGGAGATCTCATACCCTTTTCAAAACATGGCCGACATTTTGTTCCTATGTGAGCAGAGCATGGAACTCTGGGTGATGTTTATACTGATAGAGAGCCAGCTAGCGACATGGCGAGGTGGTGGCAACTTGGAGAGGGGTTAGCCACTAAGTTAACAGCGCAAAGCTGTCACTAGTTTAGCACACAAGTTTAGCACTTTGTCTCTGGACAGTACCTTGATTTAACTAAGTAGCAGTTAATATGCTGTCTTGGTTGACATGTTTCTATTGCAGTTGTAGAAATTGAAATACATTGTCTGTTTGTTATATTTTACATGTCTAATTTGATCACATAAGTCAGAGGAAATTAAATACATTGTTGATGGTAACTTCTATCTTTTTCCCTGTTTCAAAAGGCTGGATGGAAAGAAAGTCATGCCACATTCATGACAGAGTTGAGAAACCTTCAAGCAACTGGATTGACGACAATCGGACAGTCTTTGAGGACAGCTTTTGATTTGCTCAATCTCAATAGATTAGTGTCTGGGATAGACAACTATGGACAGGTATGTTGTGCGAAGAAATGGAAAGGATGGATTTCATTTTCTACTTCTCGTGTCCCTCATTTTGTCCCCAAACCTTCCCGCCCCACCTTGCCAACCTTACAGTCCTCCAAGCATCACACTGCACATGGCCCCTATACTCACATTATGAGTGACAACTGTTGACATGTCACATGAATCAACAGTGCAAAAGGAGTTCAACAGTATTTTATTCTTTATTATTCTCTAGAATAAAACTTCACAATGAACCTCATGTCACAAACTGTTGTTATGAAGGAGAAATGGATGACCAATAGTGTAGTTGGCATGTTACTTAATTTGGCATTTCTTCTGAGACGTGAGGGGCAAACATCTAGAATATTGTCTAGTAGAACTGTATGTGGTGTACAGGTTTTGTTTTTACTCAGCTACAGTATGTACCTACTTCCACTAATCAAAGGTTCGATGAGTTAATTACTTGGGTCTGATTAGTTGTGCCAGTGATTGGGCCAGAATTAAGGTCTACTCATCTAGAAGATCTTGCAGTATACAGACGAGAGGGTAATGCGGCACTCCTACTCAAGTAAACTACATCCGTGTTGAGTTACAGCACATAATAGTAGCATGCCTAACTTTGACTGCTCAGTCGGGCATCAAGTTGCTGTACCTATCCAGTGTTGAAATCTGGCATGCATCAAAATTTAGTCTGGCATGCACACCACCAAAGATGTTGCCAGTAAATCCTGTTATTGCTAGCATAGACAGTGTGCAAGGGTTTCTTCTGTAGTTTTAAGTTCTACTCTTTCACACACCTGTCCTTACTCTTTCGTTAGGGGTGCAATTTTTTTGGGGGGGATTTTCTTTAATTCTCAAGCTACTATGGCAGGTTTTCAAAAGAGCACGCAAAACATTCTCCGTTATTGTGGTCTTAACAAACATACCCAGAAGTTCTCTTTTGCACTGCAACCAATCCTGTAAATGTGGAGGGGTAGTCCAGATTTTACCCTTGTTCACACCCAAAATTTTAGTTACAGGCACTCTATTTACATATTTACAACTTCCTCATATCTGGAATGGTGCAAAGGTTAACCAATGAATCAATACCAGCATTGTGGAGATGTCAATGTATCTTTTCCTCAGTGTAGACATCACTGAGGGGTTTGAATGGTAGTGTTTCATCCAGCACCGTTTGGATAGGGTTGGTTCATTAGGAAGAAACCGATGATGGCCCTCCTATGTCAAAGTCAAAGTGGTTTATTTATCATATGCATTGAATAACATACATCATCCTATGCAGAGAAATTCTTTTTGACATGGCTCGGCGATTTTATGCAGTGGGCTTAAAAACAAGAATTGCAACAATATAAGAATTTTAAAATAGTAATGACAATAGTAATAATAATAATAATAATAATAATAATAATAATAATAATAATAATAAAACGCTATGTACTGTGTGTCCAATGTAACGTTAACATATTTATGCAGGTATGTTGACGAGTGTTACCATGTCCGAGAGATACTTACCGGTAGTTATAAAAAACTTAGTTGATGTAAGCCTACAGAAAACCCATACCTTTTAGAATTATCATATTTTGCCTCTAGGTTTTATTGGGATTATGACTAATATTTCTCACATTGACCGTACACTTTCTTTAAACATTTCACATTTCATTTAATTTTTAAGCATTTTTTTTCACAGTGCTGCCTGAGAGATGGATAATTCTGATTATCTACCTTGCCACGTTGCTCTCCAGCGACTCACGGGAGTGGTGGATACATTTTTTTATTTATTTAATTTAACCTTTATTTAACCAGGTGGGCACGTTGAGAACAAATTCTCATTTAAAACGGCGACCTGGCCAAGATAAAGCAAAGGTGCAAGTACAGACAGAGTTACACATGAATACAAATACACAAGAATTACACAAAGGGTAGGGTACGGGAGAAAGATAGAAAAGTGCAGTTGAATGCAGTGTACAGAGTAGCAGAAATACAATGTAATAAGTTAACACTAGTATGACTGTGCAAATGGTAACTGTGCAAATAACAATAATT
>JACXGM010012984.1:9863-23746 GCA_016801145.1 Umbra pygmaea
AGGATGATGAACTGTGTCCCAGCTGGGAGGATGATGAACTGTGTCCCATCTGGGAGGATGATGAACGGTGTCCCATCTTGGAGGATGATGAACTGTGTCCAGTTGGTAGGGTGATGAACTGTGTCCAGTTGGTATGGGTGATGAACTGTGTCCAGCTGGTAGGATGATGAACTGTGTCCAGCTGGTAGGATGATGAACTATGTCCAGTTGGGAGGATGATGAACTGTGTCCAGTTCGGAGGATGATGAACTGTGTCCAGCTGGTACGATGATGAAATGTGTCCAGCTGGTAGGATGATGAACTGTGTTCCAGCTGGGAGGATGAGGAACTTTTTACATTTGGTAGGATGATGAACTGTGTCCAGCTGGGAGGATGATGAACTGTGTCCAGCTGGTACGATGATGAACTGTGTCCAGCTGGGAGGATGATGAACTGTGTCCAGCTGGTACGATGATGAACTGTGTCCAGCTGGGTGGATGATTAACTGTGTCCAGCCGGTAGGATGATGAACTGTGTCCAGCTGGTAGGATGATGAACTGTGTACAGTTGGTAGGATGATGAACTGTGTCCAGCTGGTAGGATGATGAACTGTGTTCCAGCTGGTAGGATGATGAACTGTGTACAGTTGGTAGGATGCGGAACTGTGTTCCAGCTGGTAGGATGATGAACTGTGTTCCAGCTAGTAGGATGATAAACTGTGTGAGGATGTCTAACTGTTCTGACACAGCTCCCTGTGTCTCTGGTTGTCCCCTCACCAGGACGTATCTGGAGGAGGAGTTGGTGCGAGCGAGGGAGCGGCCTAAGCTACGTAGGGACCTGTACGACAAGATGCTGGAGGTGGACCATGATGCTCCGAGTCCAGAGGAGCACCTCCAGAAGGCTGTCACCAAGCCCCGCTACATGCAATGGAGGGAGACATTGAGCTCCACACATACGTTGGGCTTTCGGATCGAAGGCATCAAGGTGAGTACCGATGTGCTGATTTAATAGAGGAATATTGCCCCTTCAGAGGAACGTGTCTGTTGAAACCAAAGCTGGCCTTAAACATGTTCAGTGGTTAATGTTCAGTCTTCCTTTGATAAAAAGAACTGTTTGACAAAAGAACTGTTTAAAGGCTGGCTATAATTTACTGGCATGATATGTCTTGTGTGCAAATCTTTACGGTATTTGAAAGGTCTCAAAATATACACCGATCAGCCATAACATTATGACAGTAGGTCCTCCTTTTGCGTCAAAACAGCAGCCCCATACGCAACAAACTGTGATGCAAGGAAGGAAAAGCTGTGAACTGGCGACAGGGTCATGGCCGGCCAAGGCTCATTGATGCACGTGGGGAGTGAAGGCTGGCCCATGTGGTCCGATCCAACAGATAAGCTTCTATAGCTCAAATTGCTGAAAAAGGTTATGCTGGTTCTGATAGAAAGGTGTCAGAACACAGTACATCACAGTTTGTTGCGTATGGGGCTGCTGTTTTGGTGACAAAAGGGGGACCTACACAGTATTAGGCAGGTGGTAGCTCAATACACAACAAATCTAAATTTATATGTTGTGTGAAAGTTTTACTGAATTATGACAGGTTATGAAAATTAATGTTGGTTGGTATGACATGACTGTTATAACTTTAGAATAGTATGCTTGAAGTACAACCCCAAACAAAAACAAACACATAGCCCTATTTTAACGATCTAAGCGCACGTCGTGAAGAGCATGGCGCAAGTGCACATTGTGTGTGTCCAAATCCATTTTGCTAGTTTGATGGCGGAAAAAGGGGTCCATGCGCTGGGTGCACTGTCTAAAAGGGTTGTATTAAATGTCTTCATTAATTCATGGGAGTGTTTTGGGCGTAACATGCAATGAACCAATCAGAGTGTCATCTCCCATTCCCTTTAAGAGCCAGGCGCGTATGTACCTTGGCGCATTGCTATTATAATGGCGGATTTGCACCGTAGTTTTTTTATTTTTAATCTTTTGCAATGTTTGTGTGCTGCTGCGCTTCCCTGTGTGTGTGTAACATGTAGCATAGTGTGCACACGCTCTGCATAAGCCTAGGTGCATTTGACTAATTTGCTGTTAAAATAACTGACATGTTCCGCTATTGACTTTAGACCAGGTTTTTGTTGGTCAATGGCGCAATCACTTTCCGATGCCTCAAGATATCAATACACCCAGAATTATCCTGAACACACCTCCCTGTAAGACCAGCACGCCCATGGGTGCAAAGATGAGCGCAGGTGTATTTGCTATTTAAACGACGCGGGCACTGTATGGAAAATTGAGAACTGCGTTAAACTAGCAAAACACTTGCGTTCAGGCTTTGCGCTGGGTACAAGATAGGGCCCAAAGAGTCATTTGAAAATTAGATTCACCCTGTACTATCAAAACACATTATAAAAATTTATAATTTTAAAAAATATACAGTAAATTCAAATCTGATGACTGCAACACAGTTCCGAAAAAGTATGGACAGTTGACTGTTTACCACTGTGTAATGTTATCTATGCTTTGAATAACACTTTGTCAGCATCTGGGCACTGGAGACACCAGTTGGTTAGGTTTAGCAAGCTGAATTTTCCCTATTCATCCATTATGCATGTCCTCAGCTGGGCAACTGTACCGGGCCTTTGTTGTCTTATTTCATGCTTTATAATGTGCCACATATTCTCAATTAGAGACAGGACAGGACTGCAGTCAGGCAAAGCTTGCACCCACACTCTCTTCTTACACAACCATGTGCTTGTTCTCGGGGCAGAATGTGGCTTGGCGTTGTCCTGCTTAAATGTTGGGACATACCTGGAAAAGACGATGGCTGGAGGGCAGCCTATTTTGCTTCAAAATGTGTACGCCTACATACTGTATGGCTTCTGATTTGCATAGTAATGTCTTAACTTGCATCTGTGGATGCATCGGCGAATGGTGTTGACTGACAAAGGTTTCCCAAAGTATTCCCAATATGGCATGGTTAACTTGCACATCTGTGAGAGCACCATTAATGCAGAAAAACATGTACACATTTTGAAGCAACATATGCTGCCATCCAGACCTCGTCTTTTACAGGGACGTCCCTGCATTTTCCAGCAGGACAACGGCAAACCACATTCTGCCCGGTTGCATAAGTTTTATGTATGCTGACATCCAGACGTCGTATTTTCCAGGGACATCCCTGCATTTTCCAGTAGGACAAGAGCATGGTTGCGTAAGCAGAGTGTGGGTGCAAGCATGGCCTGCCTGCAGTCCTGACCTGTCTCCAATTGAGAATGTGTGGTACATTACAAAGCGCAAAATAAGGCAATAGTTGTGCAGCTGAAGACATGGATAATGGATGAATGGGGGAGAATTCTGCTTGCTAAACCAAACGCTTAATAAGGGTTATTAAAATAAAGGTAATGTTACACAGTGGTAAACAGTTAACTGTCACAGCAGTTTAAAATAAAGGTGATGTTACACAGTGGTAAACAGTCAACTGTCACAACAGTTTAAAATAAAGGTAATGTTACACAGTGGTAAACAGTTAACTGTCACAACAGTTTAAAATAAAGGTAATGTTACACAGTGGTAAACAGTCAACTGTCACAGCAGTTTTGGAGTGTGTTGCAGTCATCAGATTTGAAATGAATGTATATAATTTTTTTAAATAGTAATTCACAAAATAAAACATCGCATAATCTGTTAATATTGTGATTTCAATATAGTATAGGGTTTATTGAAATTTCAAATGACTATTTTTGTTAGCGTATTTGCATTTAAAAACTGTCCCAACTTTTCCGGAATTGGGATTGTAATACAAAAGTTTGGGTTGTGGATCTTGTATCACTTGGGCAGGCCCGTTTATCAACAAATGTACTGTTCCTTCTCTCAGAAAGCGGATGGCACCTGTCATACTGATTTTAAGAAGACACGCACTGAGGAGGACGTGACAGAAGTCTTCAGGGACTTTGTTGGAGGCAACACAAACATTCTAGTATGTACATGACTGGTCTGACCTGTTATGACATTCTATCCACATTTGGTAGCATGTGAAAGGTTAGATAAGTACTCAACTCGAGTTGAAACATTTAAACAGGTTTGACTTGACCTGTACCATGTAATATATGATGGTAAGCAATACACCCATTGCTGCATATATCAATAACAAACTTTAAGTTAATACTCTTTAGTAGGCTCTTTAATAACAGAGAAAAGAAAATGTACCCAGCTCCATGTACACATCTATTGATTTAACATATTTACCAAGGGAGGTTGTCAAATATGAACTGCAAAGTGATCGTTGTGACTCCCCTCCTCCCCCTTTCTCAAACAGAATACGTACCAGAGCAAACTAGGAACAATTCAGCAAGCTCTAAAGTCATCTACATTCTTCAAGAGGCATGAGGTGAAGAGAGGAGCTTTAGTTGACCTCTGGCTGTTTTCCGTTTGTCATTCATTCATCTCGTTTGAACTGTTTAAACACATCTACAAGCTCCTCCTGCATACTATGAACGAGTTGCAATGTTGTAATGAGCGCCCTTGTTGGTTGCAGGTGGTGGGTAGTTCTCTCCTGTTCATCCACGACCACACTGAGCGAGCCGAGGTTTGGCTCATCGACTTCGGGAAGACCACAGCACTCCCAGAGGGGACAACTCTGGACCACTGGAGCCCATGGCAGGAGGGCAACCGAGAGGATGGGTACATGTGGGGATTGAACAACCTGATTAGGACACTGGGCTTTGTGACCAAACAGTAAACAAGTCAAGGAAATGGATAACGCCCTGGTTAATGGACTAGTGAGTTAACTAGCGAGTGCCTTTAAGCTGTGGTTCGGAGAGTGACGGACTACACTATTCTAGTAGTTGTACTACACTGTGGCTTCAGTGTACAGTCTCAATAATCTTCTCAGTCCCAATGTATACCTACTGTACAAATCACACTTAGCGTATAACCCGGTACCTGCTGTATGCAGCATAACAATGAGAAACTACTGTTGTAATCGACACTTTATTGTTATTTAAGCTGTCGTAGCTCAAAGGTCGAAAAAATAGATTAGCACACTGGTGCCTGCTGAACAAACTAACAGTATACACTTTTGGGGAAACCTGTGTTTGTAGGAAGCCACTGTATATAATTCTGGCAATGAGAGGAAGAGTGTTGCACAGAAAACTTGCATATTCATCATTACGAAGTGTCTTGAGATTTATGTATTGCTCGTTAAGCATGTGGTATTTTAAAATTTTTTGTTTTCAAACTACTGTATCACAAAATTATTCAGGATTATATTTCCATGGACCGATTGTCTTTAAGGTGATACTGTATTATCTTTGTGATGATGGAAATCAGAACTTTCTAGAAAGTACTGTATTTGGATACTTTGTGAGACTAACGTCAGAAAAACACTATTGCCTTGTCGCGGTGGGTTAGGAGTAATTGTGTATTGCGGTTTACACATAAACATCTTTATTGCTGTATTATAAAACACTTGTCAAAACATAGAGAGAAATATTTCTTCATTTATTTGGGATAGAACTATACATAAAGAAGTATATTGCATAGAGTTTAGCGTTTGTTCTTCTGTGTGTATAGGCACAACACTTTGAAATTGAAACCAATAGGTTTGGAGAACGTATGCTGTGACACAGTCTAAGAAAATATATGAAAGTACATATGACTGCGTTTTCAAAGACTACAAGAAAAATAGCATTTAGGGTATAGGGGGCATTTTTAAAAGCTAAATAGAATATTCTGTAGCTCTATGGAGAAAGTAGATTTACAAATGGCAATGTTGCCAATAGCATGGCAAGACTTGTTTACATTTAGGCTACAGTCAGAGATTGCCATGGCTACAAAGTGCATAAATAAACCATAGACTATTAATGTAACTTAACATATGCAGTAAAACAACCTAAATTTCAGTGTTCAGCTAACATATACTTCAGCATCTATACCGCTTTAACAGCTCACGAAAACAATCCTGTTTTCTTGTGACAAATACGGTAAAAATATTAATAGCAAAAGTAAATGGCAAACAAGGCCACAAGTGAAACACGTTCGGTGTTTCATATAACAATGTTGCCCCCTCCTGAATGAAAGTGGTACTGCAGAGTACTGTATCCAAACCCTGGCAGGGCTCTGGCAGACCAAATGGCAGTGATCACAAGAATAAGTCACAAAATAAAAATATACACTTTTTTTAAGGAATCATAATTGCTACTTAAGTGGAATGAGTTGGTTCAATTTAAGTCCAATTTCACATATAAGCATTGAACCATTTTCTGTGGAGGAACAAGATTGACAACATATTGAGGTCATTCCAAATTCTTTCCTTTCAGCTGTCTTCAAAGAAAAAACATATTAGTCACTAACGTTAAATGCATGTAGAGAGGGCACAGTATTAGTAGACAGTACAAATAACAAGTGTGGAAGTTTCTAAATGTAAATGCTATATACAAAATAACTAGAAAAACTCTCAACAAGATTCATTTTTGCTAATGAGCCTAACAGAAAAGAGTAAATGGCACAAATGTTAATCACAAGGCCACATACTGTATGTACACACTCTGAGGTACTAAACGTAACTAAAGCCTAAAAACTAAAACCTCACACATACTAAAATGCTCCAATCACTAAACTATCAACTGCATAGCGAACCAGACCTTCCTTGCATTTTCACAGTATTGATTTAGCTTTCATTCCCAGCCATTCATTCTATTATAAACCTAAGAGTTAAGAAATACAACATGAATGAAAACCATAAAAGCTCAAACAGAGGAGACTGCAAACTGAATGGATGGCAGAAACTGTGGAGTTGTTTGAGGCGTGGATGTGCTTCTGTGCCGGCGATGGCCTGTGTGGGCTAAACGTGTTCAACGTCAAGAAGAGAACAGACCACCTGGACCTTTCTGTCGGTAAACTGCTGGGTTTTCATACTACAGTGTTTCATACAGTACTTTCACAATGTGTTATTGGCGGTACCAAAGCTATTACAGAAACGATACAACAAATCAGTGAAAGACAGTAAATATGATTTGATCAAAATGGCGTCTGTGCGTGTCCAGTGAGGTTGAGGTGGGTTCTGTTTCAGTGTTCCCCGTGCCCAGGGGCTGGTGTTACACCGGAGTGACACTGAGGTCCTCGGACAAGGAGAAGCCTGAATCTCGGTCCCGGATGGGCTTCTCAGGCTTGGTGTTGCTCCTCGCATCCTCGTGTCTGTAGCTGGCGTGGCGTTTCGGTAGCAGTTTGGGCACACATGAGGAGGTGCTGGGGGTACAGCTGGCGCTCGCTTTGGGCTCCATCAGAGGCAGACTCTCGGCCTTGTAGCTCTGCTCGTCATACGCATAGTTGACGTTGCCACAGGGAAAGCTCTGCAGCTTAGCCAGGTCCATACTCAACGTCGCAGGTAGGCCCTTCCGGAAGGATGAGAGGCTAGTTGCACCATGAGACTGGGGAGAAGGGAGGGGCTGGCAGGACGGGGGGGGAGACGAGGAGCCCAAGCCGCTGCTGCCATCGCAGCCAGACTCAGTGCTCTCTGAAGCAGAGGGGGCTGGATGGGGGGTGTTGCAGCTGCTGGACAGAGGCATAGACTGGGTGTGAGATAAGGCTGTCTTCCCACGACCAAGGCTCTCCAGCACCCAGGAACCGTAGGTGGGGTTCCACAGGTTCTTGGTCTTGTTTTTCAGCCTCCGGCTGCCCGAGAGGGAGCTGTTTCTAGAGCAGGGCCGGGGGAGGGGATCAGGTCGGAGCCACGCCCCAGTTCCGGGAGCTGGAGCGGACTCGGCCCACGAAGGCTCCAGGGCCTCCCGGTATGGGGCCATCTCCCGAGGCAGCAGCTGGGGCCTCTGCAGTAGCAGACGGGGCTTGTGGGCCAGGGGAAGTGGGGTGGAACCCAGGCCGTGGCTAGACCCCAGGCTGCTGATCTGGGGACAGGCATCCTGGGAGGAAACCAGCAGCGGGGCCATGTTGCCTGATGGGTCAGGGCAGGTCCTAGTGCTCAAATCCTCCTCCACTGTCGGCCCATACTCCACTGGCAGAGGAGTGTTGATCACATCAGGGTCCTGTGTGGAGGAAAACAGGTATGGTACATTTCAATGCTGGAATGAGTGTTTTAAAGGAAGTACATCTCTGTCTGCCAGGGGGTCATTACTTGAGTACAGTAGTTGATTCTTTCCAGGATAGTGGAGAAGTTCGGTCGATGTTCAGGGCAGTGCTGCCAGCACTGTGTCATGATCCTATAACTAGAGGAGACAGAGAGAAGAACTGACTCACAAAAAGGCTTTTCAGGGGCAATCAGGCGTTGCTAAAGAAATTTTTGGACTTACAGTATGGGAAGATGTGATGTTAACGGCCTCCCCCTTTGCTTAATACCCTATTATTCCCCAAACTCAATTTGTTTTTGGTTTGTTATGTTGTCCAATTCATGACTATGGCGTTGCCTCATCACATTATGTCCACAGCCATTGCGGGAAAGTCTAGACCCCAAAAATATCTTCAGTGTTCAATAAGTTGACACAGAGACTCGTGGGACATTACATTTTGAACCCCATCTGAACCACACATTTGCTTTACTGTCCCAAATGCCCTGAGTCCCGCAATGTTATTAACTACAGCCAATCAGACTGGACTCATGCTGACCCACTCACACGGGGCCGGGACAGCTCTTTGGGGGGTCCATCCTCCCTCCGCTCGTCACAAATTCTAGGACCTCCTGGTTGGTCTTGCAGGGGTAAGGCATGTAGCCCAGGGAGAAAATCTCCCAGAGCAGTACTCCAAATGACCTGCAGGGGGAGACCACAGATCATCTATACTGGACCGATGTCCTAGTTTGGAAGCATTATGGACTGGAGAGGACGGTTTACCAGGTGTCAGTCTTGCAGGTGAAGATCCCCTCCATAAAGGCTTCTGGGGGCATCCACTTGACTGGAAGCATGGCACGGCCACCCTTTCTATAGTAGCTGGCCCTATGGAGGAGAAGATCCATAATTAGCATCAACACATCTATCAATCATTATCACATATAATTCATTTTTATATATCCCATTTGTCATTTTAGGTTATTATCATCAGATTAGAATTATCCTACATACTGTATGTAACACATTGAGATTCTAATATTGAATGGAGACATTAACACGGCGTGTCATGGAAAATGGCAGCGTACCGATATATATCACGGGCCATGCCAAAGTCTCCGATCTTTGCCACTCGTTCTGGCCCAGGGCAAGTCAGCAGACAGTTCCTGGCAGCTATATCTCTGGAGCACACAACATTTAACACTTCTTCATATACTTCCTTCTCCAAATACAAAAGGCTTTTTAAAGTAACGTAGGACCTTCAGGGGACATATGTTGATCCTGCATTTGTTGGAGGATGTTTCTCGCTATGAAGGAAACATGTGGAATTCTTGAGGTTTAAAAAAATCTTCTAAAGTTTGCGAAATCCATATGAAAATGTCAGGCTTGATGTATCCTAACATTCAATATAATCAACATAATGGTTTTTGTTTATGCAGAATATTTGAATGCTGTGAGAAACTGGGTTCAAATTAAAATACAGAATCTAAATTAACCTGTGGATGAAGTGGTTTTCCTCCAGGTAGCAGCAGCCAAATGCTATATCCCTGGCCATGTGTAGGAGCTCAAGCATGGTGAGAGTTGAGCTCTGACTCTGAAAACCAAGACAAATATTTAAATACACTGAACACATACATTCCTGTCCATTTCAGGTTGACTTTGCTGTCACGTCGAAATGTGGAGTGACTTTCATTGTGTTCTCCAAGGAGAAATGTAAAAGGATATTTTAAGTAACATTTGTTGTGTCCTTAACAACAAAAAATCTATCTTCCCCTCTTCAAGGACGTTTGAGGAACCATTTTAAAACAAGTTACATTTTCAGTTTTAATTTAATGAACACTCAACACATCCTCCAGGGCAGGGCCGGCCCGGGGCATAAGCAAACTAAGCGGCTGCTTGGGGCCCACCAGGGGGCCCCCAATCGAATGCACAGGTGACTCTGGGTGGTGGGAGGGGGCCCACAAATCAAATTCTGCTTAGGGCCCCCAAAAAGGCTCGGGCCGGCACTGCTCCAGGGACATCTTTTTCATACCGTTTTGGGTCGGTTCTGTCTCAGGAAGCTCTTCAGATCTCCCCCAGTCATCAGCTCCAGAAGAATGAAACGGGGCAGAAGCTGCAGACTCACCCCGATGCAGCGAACTATGTTCTGATGACTGAACTTACTGTGGATGCGGAGAACAGCAGGTTGTTAGTCTGACCACTGCTATACTGGGTTTAGGCTGAAGGACAGTTTGTAACAAGCTGTGTGTATTGTGCTGTGGTGGCATCTACATACAGTATTAATGTGTCTCGGTTTAAATCTGGACTGCTAGTCCAAAGTGTTTCCATGGGCCGCAGCGTATTACACTATGAGTACTGGTTGTGCCTCACTCAGCCTGACAGTGGGGCTTCGTTTGGCAGGGAGAGAGCCTTAACAGTGATGAATTACCTGACTCACTATGATGAACAGCTGGCTAATGAATTACCAGACTCACTAAGAAAGACAACAATAGATTCATGAATGACCTGACTCACTATGATAGAAACTGATTAATGAATTAACTGTATAATTTTGATAAACAACAACTGGTTTATGAATCACTTTCCTCAACAACTGGTTAATGATGACCTGACTCACTATGATAAACAAACAGCTGTTTACCAAAACAAGCTGTGGAGTGTTTCCAAGTGAATAAATCAAATACAGTACACAAGCCAATAGAAGGACCAATAGGATCTCGAATGCTCTTGCTTGCTCCACCCACCTCCTTACCACCCCCCCTGCCTCTTTTGCCTCAGTGTATTAACTGGATGTGATTTGATTGCCATTTTAAGTGCCAGTCCAAATCACAAAACGTTCCTTATCCACCTTCTGTTTAGCTGGAGGAGACAAACGATGATGAGTGTGGGTTGATAATATCAATACAACAAACAACAATTCAAAGCAAACTGTTGTCATGTGACTAATCCCGGTGGCAACAAAGTATCAAATTATTCAACACGACTACACTTTTTTAATTTGCAAGACTCGTTATGAGATGTGTCACAAGTTTTGCCCAAGTACACTCGCAAGAACACTTGGCTGTGACAATGTAAAGCATAATTCAAGGGCTGATGACGTAGGGCTAAGAGGTGTCTACTTGGCTTTTGAACCCCAGCACTGTGTTCCAACTAAGGTCACCTCATTATCAGGGCCTCCATCAGGAAATCCATCTCGTCCTGTTCGGAGCAGATCTCTGGAAGAGTCTGTGGAGCAGAAAGAGAACAGCAGGCAGTTAGACTAATCAGGCCCTTTTCAGAGCAGAATATATACCCAGAGACAGAGAGAGACCTCATGGCAGGCACCCATCAGCTGATTTACCCCCCAAAAATGTTTTTCATCCCATTTTTTCGAGGAATTCTATAAAGGAATTATGTTCTGTACAATCTCAATGCCTACATTTTTTGTGCTGCAATAACAATGTACAGTATATGAACCAGCTAAGGTCATCAGTTCTATTAAAATTACTGGGTTCACTAAATTTGAATAGTCAAAATGAGTATCTGTATATCATCTACAGATATTTCTACTATAACAACCCATTAAAAAGCGTAGTGAATGCTTGCTAAGTTTAAGTTTAGGGTTAGGTTTAGAATTAGAGTTAGCTTAAGAGTAAGGGAAAAGGTTAATTTTAGAGATAGGATGGGGTTTATGTTAGGGTTAGGTTTAATAGATGGTTAATTGAATCATTTTTAATAGGCTTTAGATTGTTTTTAATAGTCTGTAAAGCATCTACAGATAGACTATCCAAATAAAGTGTTACCAAATTACTTTATAGATTTATATTTAATTCAGAAATACGCAGCAATTTTTGCCAAGCACATTTTGAAATGTTGGAAATTATGATATATTTCGCCAAAAACATTGTTAAAGGCATAATAATAATATTAATAATATTACTCAAGATTGTCATCAGGACAAAAAGTAGAACAATATGCAAGGTAAAACATTTTTTTACACTGAATGGTTTTAACCAAATAAAAATTGCATTTGTTGGGCAAAAGAACATTTGAATACAAACTAAAGCCGACGATAAAAAAATAAACATTTATAATTTGCATTTAAACAAATCTAGGGCGCTTAAGACTTTTGCACAGTACTGTAAATATAAATACAATTTACAATACAATAAAAATAACAATGGCATATGCAATGACACTTTAAGTTTCATTCTGCATTTCCAAACCAATGATAAGAGGAAGATTGTCACAGCTTAGCAGAGAAACTACCCAGGTGACATTCAGTTCAGTGTTGTTCGAGTCTACTTGAAGGTCACTATATCAATGTCTTTGGAAGAATATAGGTCTAACCACGTCAGTCTTACTTAAAATGCAGAGGAAAACTGTCCATATTCCATTCACAGTCAGAGCCTTTCTCAAGGCACAGTAGGTCTCAATGCAACCGACTTGCAGCAGGGCATATAATGAAGGAAATGTAGAGGGAAACTTCCCCAGAGAAAAAGTCTATAATACAATCTGTTTTAAAGATCCCTTATCTTCTTCCTTTTTCCTCAAGTGAAAGTTTTTATTGGCTGTTTGAGATCTGTTCTTCTTTCTGCTGACATTTGGTCATTCAGTCATATGCACCTCCTAACGTGACTTGTATTCCTTGTCCTGTAGGAGTAATGGATTGGTAGGATAAGGAACAAACCTTTACAGCCACTTGCATGGCTGTGTTTTCTCCGTTCATCCCCAGAACCTGGCCTTCATACACCTCCCCAAATGCTCCATGGCCCAAAGCTCTGCAAACACACACCAAGCCAGACAAGTGAGTCCAGTAAGAGATGAAATTCACAATGTAAACTACTGCAATCATAATATTCAAATCAAAAGCATTAAAAGGGATGCAATTTACATTGTTTAAAAACTCCTCTGTTTACATACTGCATTGTTTGGACTGTGGCATCAGATTTTTACTGTATATTCTGTGCACATGACAAATACACAAACTGAACTAAAAATGTTGTTGTACATCAATAGTTTTACTTTGTCCATCACTGACAGTCCCCCAATTAGCCATGTCAGTGAAACATTTATAGATATGTAGTTAGTCTATTAACTCTATATGTAGTTAAACTTGTAGTAATCATGGCCAAATACAGACTGGACATGGAGAGGTTCTATCCTCCAGGCATCGATTTTGTTAGTCACATTCTCATCCACATACCTTATAATATTACAGGTCAGTCATTAAGATGTAGAATAGTAGGTAATTCATTTTAATGCAAGGTTTGGGTCCCCCTAACAAAGTCTCAACCAGGGTCCAGGGTATATACTGTATATATACCGTATATATACATGTATGGCCATATATTCGATTTTATTATGGGATGTCACATTTAAATATTTTATGTTACATTTATATATATATATATGGCCATATATATGGAAAACTGTAAAATATATGACCATATACAGGTCCTTCTCCAAAAATTAGCATATTGTGATAAAGTTAATTATTTTCCATAATGTTTTAATATAATTTCATATATTTTAGATTCATTGCAAACCAACTGAAATATTTCAGGTCATTTATTGTTTTAATACTGATGATTTTGGCATACAGCTCATGAAAACCCAAAATTCCTATCTCAAAGAATTAGCATATTTCATCTGACCAATAAAAGAACTGTTTGTAATACAAAAAAAGTCAACCTTCAAATAATTATGTTCAGTTATGCACTCAATACTTGGTCGGGAATCCTTTTGCAGAAATGACTGCTTCAATGTGGCGTGGCATGGAGGCAATCAGCCTGTGGCACTGCTGAGGTGTGATGGAGGCCCAGGATGCTTCGATAGCGGCCTTAAGCTCATCCAGAGTGTTGGGTC
>JACXGM010012985.1:0-15347 GCA_016801145.1 Umbra pygmaea
AGCCGCTTCACACTCGGCTGCGAACCGATCCAGTGAGTGCTGAAGGTCACAGGCCGATGATGCCATCAGGACCACATCATCCACAAAAAGCAGCGATAAGATCCTCAGCCCACCGAACTGCAACCCATCCCCACCCCGACTACGCCTCGATATCCTGTCCATAAATACTACAAACAGGATTGGTGACAAAGCGCAGCCCCGGCGGAGACCAACCCTCACATGAAACAAGTCCGACTTACTGCCGAGAACCCGGACACAGCTCTTGCTTTGGTCATACAGAGATTGGATGGCCCTAAGAAGGGACCCCCTCACCCCATACTCCCACAGTATCTCCCCGGGGACCCGGTCATACACCTTCTCCAAATCCACAAAACACATGTAGACAGGATGGGCATACTCCCAGGCCCCCTCCAGGATCCTTGCGAGAGTAAAGATCTGATCCGTTGTTCCAAGACCAGGAAGGAATCCACATTGTTCCTCTTCAAACTGAGGTTCGCCGAACCCTCCTTTCCAGGACCTTAGAGTAGACTTTACCAGGGAGGCTGAGAAGTGTGATACCCCTGTAATTGGCACACACCCTCTGGTCCCCCTTTTTGAACAGGGGAATCACCACCACAGTCTGCCTTTGGACTGTCCCAGACTTCCATGCAATGTTGAACAGGCATGTCAGCCAAGACAGCCCCTCCACACCCAGAGCTTTCAGCATTTCTGGGCGGATGTCATCAATCCCTGGGGCTTTGCCATTGTGGAGTTGTTTGACTACCTCAGTGACTTCCACAAGGGAAATTGACGACAAACCCCCATCATCCTCCAGCTCTGCCTCTAACATAGAGGGCATAGTAGTAGGATTCAGGAGTATGTATATGATTATAAACCTGCCCCATAAATGTCATTATCACAATATAATTTTGATATTGTCACATCCGGCTCAGTGTGAGCTGGATGATGGACCCTGTTTCCTTTGAGTTGCTTCCTCATGTGTTATGTTTTGGTTCCCCAAAATTCGTTTGTATATTTTTTCATCACCATGGTTCCCTTTTGTGTTGATTATTGTTCCCAGGTGTTTTGAGTTAGCCCTCATTTGTGTTAGTATTTAGCCCTTGTGTTCCGTATACCCCTTGTTGTTCAATGTTTTACAGTTACGTGCTCGAGTTAAGATCCTATTCTCTCAGTACCTTATACTTTCGGTTTCGCCCCTCGAGGCAGTTTTGTATAAGTGTCGGAATAAATATCATTGATTTCAAAGCAGTCCTTCACTCCTGTCTCATTCCTAACAGTGGATCTGGTGGATCCGTGACAGATATCTATATATATATTTATATAAAAAATGACAACTCTTCATACAAAAATATATAATACTTGATAAAAAACATTCTGTTAAGTATTTTAACTGGTTTGCCATATCAGTGGGTTACTGTACCCTTTCCAGGTCTTTTAGAGGGTTGACAGGATCCAGCTGTAGCAGATTTCCGAGGATGGGCACGGGACGGGGTCCTGGAGGGAAGTGTTTAGGTCGGCCATCTCTGACGTGGAAAAATAGAAGGAAACTAAAAAGCCCCAACAACAATATGAAACCCAGCATGATGACTAGGGAATGTGTATGCTGTGCAACTGACTTAAAAATGCCTGTGGCCACAGACACAAATTGTGGACTTTGCTTTGAACACTATCAGCCAGGTTTATGAAGAGGGATATTTGCTGACCCTTTAACAGACTGTTCATGATGTTATTTAAAAAAATCTTGTTTGATTTGGTTAATTATTACCACCCTATAAGGCCAAAACTATGCATGGTTCATAAGGTATGCGTTTCTTTTTTTATGTTATCAAATCCATTGATGTCAAGACACTGTTAATATAATTATTTTTAAAAGAGAATAATGGCAAATTTGGCAAATTTGTAAAGTTTCATAAATCTATTAAAATCAATGTTGTTCGGTTATACTCATTTATTCATCAGAAATGCAATTTCATAGAGGGGAAAACAAGCTTCATTAGGTGTTTTTTTCCCTGTTTGACTGAAATAATTTAATGTAGCCTTTTCAGTCCCTTACTGTACATCAACTGTGAGGAATCTTTGCCCACTCTTCTTAGCAGTAATGCTTCAACTGTGTCATATTTCATGGCTTTCTTGCATCCGTAGACCACTTCAATTCCCCCCACCATTTTCATGTTTGTTTTCCATTCGTTTAACCATTCTGTCTTTTAAATCATTGTCCTGTTTCAAGATCCAAGGTTTTGCTTCAGCTATTTGACAAGTGAGGCCAAGAGATTAACATATAGGGCCGTAGCTTGCAACTGACGCAACGCAGCGCAAAGCCTGTACGCAAGTGTCTTTACTAGTTTAAGACCGACGCAGTTGTTCATTTTCCATCCAAATGGAAAATGCTGATCTTACTGGGAGGTGTTTTCAGGATAATTATTGGCGTAGTGCTATCTTGAGGCATCAGAAAGTGATTGCGCCATTGACCAACAAAAACCTGGTCTAAAGTAAATAGTTCAGCATGTCATTGTTATTTTAACAGCAAATTAGTCAAATGCACCTATGGCATAAGCACAGCGCGTGCACACTATGCTTGTTACACACACACACAGGAAAGCACAGCAGCACACAAACATGCAAAAGATTAAAAATAAAAAGATTACGGTGCAAATCCACTGTCATAATAGCACTGCACAAAAGATACAAATGCGCCTGGATCTTAAAGGGAATGGGAGATGAATCTCTGATTGGTTTATTGCATGTTACGCCCAAAACACACTTATTAATGAAGACACTCAGTACAATCCTTTTGAACCATGCGCCCGGCGCATGGACCCTTTTTTCCGATATCAAACTAGCAAAAGTGGATTTGGACACGCCCAAAGCGCACCTGCACCATGCGCTTTACGCCAGACTCTCAGATCGTTAACATCAGGGACGTGCAAAGGTCCGGGCTATTGTTGCCCGGGCAACAGCCTGTTTGCCATGATTGGCTGATCTGCCTCTCTGGAGAAAGAGCCTAAATAAACTTTTTTTGTGGCTGCATCCATCGTCATCATTGCCCTCTGCCCCCAGTCACATGACATTGTTTGAATTACTTACGCGGGCGATCTATGGGTGCCATTGATATAATTGAATATGGGTGCACACTGTGAGTGAAGGAGAGGGAGAACCCATTTTTAAGTTATGGAGATATAGACAAATGCCCTGTGAATAGCTAAAATATATATATCCACTTGTGTCTCGAATTATGCGCAGCTTCAACTTGTAACGTTTGCATCACGTCGCGCTACCTTGCCTTATAATCATGCTACGTTACATAAACCAAAGCTAAGTAATAGCCTATGTAGCAGCTACCCCCAATGGGCTAACCACAAACATTCCAGTTCACAGAGCATTTGAGAAACTGGGGACAAAGTTAAATACTTTTACCAGCTGTATTGAAATACAATCAGGCATGATATGTCAACTTCTATAACTGTTTGCTGTTGATACTGTAAACATTCGAATAAAATGGATAAGAGTTCAATCAAGTTACTTAGTATTCCTCACTAATATGTTGCGTACTGATATAAAGCTGTCATGTACGGTAAAAGCGCAGAAACTTCCTATGAGCTGAAACTAGTGTTACCATATCAGTGAACTTCCTGCAGGATCACTATTTCAATATGAAAAAAAACTATAAAACATTTTTTTTGCAATGCATTTCAACAATGACGTTTATTTGTAAATAATAAATCTAACTGCTGCCAGCACAATATATTGCTCCTAGAAGAAAGGAAACTAAGTCTTGAAATTCACATTTTTTTAATGCATTGCAATGTGTCAAATATCAGTGACAGCTTTAATTTTGCAAAGTAAACTCTGAGTTTGTGTTGACAGCTTGAAGAACTGCTGCTTGAAGAACAGTAATGAAGCCTCGAATGCCCCTCACTAGGAAAGGGTGTACTGAGCTGCTGCGTTGTTTTCCTTTTTTTATCTATTTGTTCCGTTACCTCTGAACTTGCCGGATCCTTCTCCCTCTCACAGGCCTAAGTGTTCCGGGACCTTCAAATTTACTAATTTAGCACTGCCTTGTACTTACCAACTGGTGTCCAGAGGGTGGTGCCAACGTTCCATATTAACCTATACATCTCAAACTACAGTACTGTACCTAGTACTGGAATACACAAAAGAACATACATGTACCTACATACTTAAATCCATACATGATAGTTCATGGAACCACCCTGGAATGCCGTTACATTATTCTTTAATCTTTAAGGTCTTAACTGGCTAGCCACGCAGTGGAGTACTTCGATGCATGCGATGGAGCATTTTCCTGCATAGAAATCATGGTCTTCTTGAAGGATGCAGACTATTTCCTGTACCCCTGCTTGAAGGAAGTGTCTTCTAAAAACTAGCAGTAGGTTTAAGAGTTGAGTTTGAGTCCATCTTCAAGGTCCAACTAGCTCATCTTTAATAATACCAGCTCATACCCGTTTGGGGAAATATTATGCAGTAAAAGTATACATTTTCTTGTAAGTGAAGAAAAAGTGAAGTACACTATTTACATTCAGAAAAATACAAAAGTTACATAATACACCCCCAAAATACTGAAGTACAATAACAAGTATTAACAAGCCACTGAGAAGTGGGATAGATAAATCCTAAAATACATTCACAAAATCAACCTTCTACATTGAAAAATGTAGAGTTTGGTTTTATGATAAACATGTCTATATTTAATTAGGTTTCCAACAATTAAAAGTAACTTGTGTATGAAAATGGAAAAACCTGTAATTATTTGTTCCTCTTAATTAACTTTATTGTACCAGATGAAAACCCTTGAAGTTTGAGACCTATTTTGTAAGTCAGACGTACAATTTCATATAAATAATTACAATGGGTTGATGATAAGACATACTGCATCTGATAATGAACTGCCATTAGGCATATTAAAGAAATATAGTGCAACACTCTGTCAGCAAGACAAAGTCTAAGCTGTAAAACCTGTCAGAGGATTGATATATTACCATGTGTAAAACCAAAGACCATTCAGCTGAAGGGACACCAATAAATGTTGACCGACACAGATCAGTTAATGGGTATATTAGAATACATAAATATTGGAAAATGAAATTATTCTCAATAAGCACTTTCAGGGGAGTAATCAAACAAATGTACAAAGGAATACATTTTCTGTGCATTTTTTTCCCATGAATGGTTAAAGAGCTTAGCACAGTTCACTGGCATCTTGGCAATATCAATTCTCAAAATGATCTGTCAGACACTAACGCATGTCAACAAGCTCTTTAGAATGGTTGCCCTTATTGAGCCCAACCCAGAGTACCTGAAATTTGTCAACTGTCATTGGAAATAAAATTGGAATTGACTGTTAAGTGACAAAAGGGGATTGCATACAAGGAAAATCTCTTTATATCCACAGTTTTGGGATATTTTGCTACTAGTGGTTTTTGTTTAAACCAACAATTAGACACCCAACCTCGCTTGATCAAATGGCCATCTGTCGATTTTCCGATTGTGACGCACATTGCGCGTCACATCACCAGTCACCCATCCATCATGTCTCAGGCCCAGCTATCTTGAAAAGTTGGTAGCCCTGTTTATCAGTAGGTAATTTACAGTGGCAGGAAAAAGTATATGAACTCTTTGAAATGATGTGGACTTTTGCATATATTGGTCATAGTCTTCCACTAAGTTAAAACAATAGACAAACACAGTCTGCTTAAAATAATAATATGCATTTCATATTATGCATTCTATATTGAATTTAAAATTTAAACATTCACAGTGCAGGGTATGTGAATAAATATCTGAACACCCAGGAGTTGTCAGCATGGAAGATCCTGGAGCTCCCCCTACTGGCGTGAACAGGATCAGGCGCTCAGGGTCCCCTGCCTTCTGAAGCCACCGTTATCCTTCCACACACTCATCAGTGCAGATTGCAGGCACCTGTGTTACTGTGGTTCATGTTTAAACCTTGTTTGCTGAGAGTGTTTGTGGGAGATTGTTCATTGTCATGCTGTTGTGTCAACCTGTTATGTAGACAGTTATATGCAGTGTTGGGTAAAGTAGCTTGTACAGTTACAGTCCAGCTACTTGCTGAGTTCACAAGTTTTGGGAAGATCAAGCTGTCGAAGACAGACTTGCTGAACACCAGGCTATGTTAGATCTAATGCCCACTGCCATCGACCAAGTGGTGCATAGCATCACCCTAATGGAGCAGCACTTCACACCAGCTGCTCTCAACGTTCCAGCAGCTCCTCCTGGAGTCCTGTCGACCCCCAAGTACCAGTGGCCGTTCATCTCAACTTGCCCAAGGACTATGATGAGACTGCGTCCCGTTGCCAGGGATTCCTGTTACAACTAGGGTTGTACTTCTCCACCTCCACTCTTGGGGCAACGAGAATAAAAAAAGTATCAGCATTAATCTCTTAACTTTTTGGAATGGGCACACTTTTTGGAATGGGCTAATGCGTTCTGTGGGGATCAAATCCCTATATTACATAATTGTAAGGAATTGAGTGGTCTATTAAGCTCAGTGTTTGACCATCATCCCGAGGGCAGAGATGTGGGTGAACGGCTATACCTCTACACCAGGGAAGAAAACCGCCAGGGAATATGCCCTGGAATTCCGAAACACTGGTGGCTGGCACTGGATTGAACAAGAGAGCTCTCATAGATCACATCCGGTGTGGCTTGTGGGAGGATGTTCACCGGGAAATGGCTTGCCGTGACACCATGATGGGTTTTGACCCACTGGTGGACATGGCAATCCGGTTGGACAGCCTCCTGCAGGCACGTGGGCGCACTGGGAGGAGCACAGTGTTTCTGTCCAGGCCAGCTGCCAGCCCAGAGTCTTGCATCATGCCCATGTAATAATTTCAGCACATGAAGATTAAAATACAGAATAAAACTTGAAATTTTGAAAACTTGCATTTATCAAACTGCCAACTTCAGTCTAGCTCTTACAAAAATACATGTGATGTGCAGGGTTCAAAATGAACTTTTTCATCAACTAGCCAAACGGCTTAGGAATGTTCAAATTTTACCAGCCACTCAATAGATTACTATTGTTTTTTTGGCTGCTGAGTGAAGCAAATGTACCGGAAATCTGCAAATTTTACCAGCCTTTTAACGGTTCTGTATAATAAAAAGTTTAAAATGTGATGATAAGGGTCATTCCTACTATTCCATGCCATTTCAGCTTGGTAAATGTCTATCAAAAAAAGTACAAATTTCCATGATTTCATAATTTTATCTGAAGAATGGCTTGTTAAAAATATATTGGTCCAGCTCAGGATATGACTAATAGTTTTGACCAAATTCTTCACACACGCAAACGCCAAATGTCCACCCTGTTACAGGACATTCTCATCTCAATTAATAAATGTTTTGAATTCAGTTATTGTAATATTTACATTTTCTTAAAGCTTAAATGTCCCTCACTTGACCCTGCAAATGTATTTTATCGAAGTGTTTATTAACAAGCATTATCTTGAAAAAAGTGGTTGTATTTCAGGGCACAGTGTTAATGTCAACACGTTTTTTTTAGAATAAAAAGACATTTCAATGGGATTTAGCCCCTTTTCAAAAAAAAAATGTATTTGCCATTTCATTCTCTACAATTAACCACAAAGATATCCACAACATTTGTTGAACTATTTTTTTAACTTAAAAAATCACAGAGGTAACAGGGTGGACAGAGGGGTAACAGGGTGGACAGAGGGGTAACAGGGTGGACATCACTCCACTGAACAACAATAAATGTCATCAACTCATTCACCCCCTGAAGAAGAAATACACATGTCCACATCAACATTCAAACTTAAACATTTTTACAGATATTTTTCAATGTTTTCTTTCATGATGACCTCAGGGTGTGATGGTTCTTCGCTGCAGTATGGACTTTCTTCTCCCAAGCTCACATCCTTCAGGCCAGTTGAGTACACCTTTGTCTGCCTGACAAAAGCAAGTTATGTCCTGGTATTTAATTGTTCCTGTAGATAAATTGATGACTTGGTGGATTTTCATTGTTCCTTTGACAGACACAAGCGGGGGCTTATCCATCATTTCATTGACTTTCCTCTCAACATCCTCTTCTCCCACAAAAAAAGGTTCACAGAGGTGTCGATGTTGCTCAACTGGTAAATTATGGCCTCTGCGCTGGGGATATCGTCTCCATGGTGGACAATTTCAATTGTAAACTTTCTTTTATATACTAATACGCACGATTACAACACTAATACACAGTATTAAACACTATCACAATCACAATACTAATACACACTATTACAACACTAATACACACAGTATACATACACTACAGCATAATACACTCCAGCATAGTAAAATAATAATATTTTCAATTTTATCTCACTTCGTTTTCTTTTTTGGACTTTCAATTTGAAGTATTAATAAATATATCCTCAATGTCAGGCAACTTGTAAGTCTGATTTAAACAACTGTCTGCACAAGTATTTAAGTTTAGGTATGTAGAATTTCGCTGCTGCGAATGGTAGGCTAATTCCTCTTTCAGAGACCTGCATATAAAGCTGTAAAAACTTTTTAAAGAATATAAAAAATATTTTAAAAAAGCAATTCAAATGAGATAATATTTCCCTACATGATGTAGCATTTTGTTAAACACCACCTAAAATGCATGATAATTATCAAAGACGGACCTGTGACTGCTGCTTTGCAACTTCTGTTGAAATAATAACATCAAATGATTAAAACATTATACCCATTGCTGTTTTATGTATTTTATATATAAAATTGTATTTCGAATCCTCAAGGTAATGTGTCAAATGCAGTTAAGAAACCAACGTACATTGGCTGTTGAATTTCTCTGTTCCTAACCCCACCACCAGCCTGCTTTGTCCAAAATGAGTAGGTGTAGTTTTTCTCTGAAATAGAGCATTTCGGTCTACTCTCCGTGATATGTGTGGCATGGCACAGCACGGTCCTCTAATGGAAAAGCCCAATAGTTGACTGGGGAGGGGTGAGGATTATGAGAACTTAAGATGTCCTAACATGTATCCCATCCCATCTACTTTCCAGTTATTGGCTTTTGTACCGGTTCATTGCGCTGTTGTGCGCGTTGAAGTGTACCACGGCGCATTGGTAAAAAAAACTAACGATTTCCTGTCATATACATAATTAACCATGACTCTTCAAAAGCTAATTTGGTTTTGTTGGGCAGCTTTTTTTGCCATTGAGTTATCAGTAAACTGTTTGAGCATACAGAACATGTTTGAGTATGGACAGCAAGCTGGAGACCAACTGTTGGAGCTAGGAACCGACCAAACTCAAAAACTATTTTTAAACAACTCACTTTTCTTCTTCGATCGCGATTATGACACCGTTTATGTAAGTAGTCTACATGCATGTCTACAACATATTTAGATTAATTTTGCAAGAGCATAACTGTTAAATAAAGAATTGCAAGAATGATATTCCATTAGTGATATTTTACATGAATTTATTTACTAGCCCTAGAAATTGCATATTACATTGTCCATTTATTTCATTAATTAAATGTAAGTAACAATGAAATTAGGTTATACGTTCTGAATAAGTATATTGCCTAATATATATGAAATCACATCTCACAAATGTAATGATCATTGCTAAAATGGCATGCATTAAGTCGATGATGGGTTATATGGAGTGTCACGTTATTGTTCTGAGTATGCCATAAATGGTAAGTAAAATGACAATTCCTTCCTAGAAATTCAATTAGGTAATTGCTTCATGCATTTGTCCCCAAGGGCGTAGGAATGGGGGGATATGACCCCCGTCCCCCCAATGTTACAGACAGGAAATGTGGTCTCCCCCAATAATAAGAACAATTTGTGAAAAATATAGGCTATGGTGTGTCCCCCCAATATCAAACTCGTTTCTACTCCCTTTTTTGTCACCACAACATAAATAATTAATTCACAAATGAAAGTAATGTACTTTGATAATCAAAATTGAGACTATGTAAGAATGTGGGATGTGGTTTGGAATGCCAGTCAATTATGTAGCTATAATCATTAACACACAAAAGACTGTGCATTGCCAGGGAATAACTGTACACCTCAGCGGTGTGAAATCATTAACACACGAAAGACTGTGCATTGCCAGGGAATAACCGCACACCTCAGCGGTGTGAGAAGCCACAAGGCTTCAGTTGTTATCCTTAAGCTGGATTCACACCAGGTAGGGCAAAAAGGTGGATGCGTTGCGGCGGGTGTGTCGCAAGAGTTGAAATAATCCAACTTGTGCGCTGCTTTGCCGTACGGCACCAGAACCGGAAGTTGATTTACCACAGAGGAAGAGCTAATATGTCACTTTCACCTATGGGTTTATGGGATCTGGCTAAATAGCTAACTTTAGCCAGTAGTTTACAATAACATCTACAATCAATAGGTCTAGGTAAACACTTGCCAGGAACATCAACAACGTTACCAAGCTATTTCCATATTTGCCTTTACTTGTTGGGATCTTGTTACTAATTTAAAATATGCTTGTACAATATAGGGTAGCCAGACACTGTATGCATTCACTTCTTTTTTTTGTGGGGACGGAACAAAACATCAATAAGATTATATTGAGACTCGTCACTATGATGCTCCAGAAAATGTCTGGTGTGAATGGCCAGTCAGATGCCTCAGATGCTCCAACTTTGATGACCATGGCTCTGGCCATGACATGATCCACTAGCCATTTCAACAACAACATTTGGCTACTGAAATTTTGCCTGCTTTTTATTTTCAATTGAGTCATGTGAAAGTGTGCAGAGAGCAGTGTTGGATACCTGGCAGCAAGAGGCTGGCGTGAGAGACGCAGGAATATAGAGCTCCTCTGTATATTATCCTTTGATTAATTTTGCTAGTTGGCATTGGGCGATCGACAGCCAACCTGAAAAGTGACTTTCCTTCCTGTCTGCGGTAACCCTATGACAAGTTGCTTAAAAAAATGGATTGACATCAAACTACTGCTAGCTAGTTAATTTAAACTTCCTGCTTTGGTAACAAAACAACACACCTTTTTTGGAACAGCTAAACATAATCTACCCACAATTGGCCAGCGAATATTGAACCAAGTGTAACCACACGAAAAGCCAAATGCAAGTGGACATGGCCCGTCATAGATCAGAAAACAGTAAATTCACGAGATTCCTCGGAAGCTCCGAATGACAAGTTTTTTGAATGACAAGCTTTTTGAATGACTCTAATGCCAGATGAATAACACTCAGCGGGTCACCTTCCAATAGTTTTTTCCAAACAGCAGTTGTCACAAAGTGCTTTGAAAAACCTTTGTCACAACTGCTGATGGAAAAAAAGGGCTTATAAATCTTGTGTTCTTCTCTAACTTCAATCCTATAAACATCTGATATTATGTCTGCACCCTTGGTGATGTAAAGCACTGGTTATCACATCTCTTCTGAGGACACATACAGAAATTAAACGTTGTCTTTTTCAAGTTATTAGGTTATATTTGTTGTATTTTGTCTTAAAACCACATGTACATCCTTAAATTCATGTGGTTAATTTTAAAGGCTGCTGAAATCAATGTAGTTGACTAACAAATCTACTATGCTTCCATCCAAAAAATATAAGCGAATTATCTAATTATTATTAATACTGTTAAAATTGTTATACACTGTCTTGAGTGTTTTTTTATGGTTTGATCAAGTGTTTATGTAATACATAGACAATGCTAGGAAATGCGTTTGTCAAATAAATTCTAATGCCTCAAAAATGACATGACAGATCAGCTGCTTGGTTGAAATGCATTGCACACCACTTCTAAATGAATTAAATGTAATTAAATGTAAACATCATGAAAGCAGCAAACAATTAGATTATCTACACAACTCTCCCTGGAACTGTCAAAAGCACTGTTGCACTATAGGGGAGACATCCATCCAGCGGTGTAAAATTAACTAATTTGGATGGAAATATCTGACGGAAACAATCAAAAATATTGCCAATTATCCAAAAGGATTGCAGTCTGTTAAAATAATCACAGTTCGGTGATGATGTAATAAGTGTGACAGGCCTAGGCATTCAAAAACATTTACTTTATTCTTCTTTAACCAATCTCTGGTAGAACGACTTGTGTGCTTAGGGTCATTGTATTGCAGCATGACCCATCTTCTCTTGAGATTCAGTTCAGCCAGATGTTCTCACATTTTCCTTTAGAATTTGCTGGGATTATTCAGAATTCATTGTTCCATCAATGGCCGAGATGCAGCAAAACTGGCTCAAACCAGGATACTTCCACCACCATGTTTCACAGATGGATTAAGGATTTTATGCTGGAATATACTGTTTTCCTTTCGCCAACCATAATGCATTTCATTTAAACCAAAAAGTTAGATTTTTCATCTACAAAACACTTTTCAAATGGGCTTCTGGCTTGTCCATGTGATCTTGAGCATACTGCAAATGGGCAGGAATGTCCATTTGTACACAATGTCTGACTGTGGATTGGTGGAGTCCACCAACTTTTTATTTTTTTTTTTACTTTTTCCCATGCACCTGATGAGTTCCCCAGAAATCTCCTTCGTTCGTGCCATGGTACACCTTCACAAACCTGTGGTGAAGATCAGACTTTGATAAATCCCGCTTCTTTAAATAAAACTAGGTGTCCACTCACACCTGGTTGTCATCCCAGCTCTTTCCACCCTATTTTGTGAGCAGTGTGCCTAAAGGCAGACCTTGTCCTTGACAGCAAGGCCCGTAGTCTGTACATCAGCATGTTTCTCTTAAGCGTGTCACACTGGTATGGTTTTATGACACTGTGTACTCTCTGTTTGGGGCAAGGTTGAGTTCCAGTTTGCCATCTGTTTTTTTTCTGTCCAATATGTCAAGTAGTTGCCTTTTTTGTTTAATCATAGTTTCGTTGGGTCAAATTATTAACCAGCGTTTTTTTTTACTATAATTATTATTGGTTATATTCCTATCTTAGCTATGCAAGCATTATTTTGGGATTTACTTACTCTGTTGTTTGCTTACCTTAATCTTAGTCTTTATATGAACATTTAACTTTAACACTTATCCAGGTAAGTCACCTGAGACTATTTTAAAATAGTTTCTGATGATGACCTGGAAAAAGGCATAAATATTGCACTTTGTTACATAAACACAGTCAAAACACTGTAAAAGGGAATATGCTGGAGATCATCAAACTACAAAAAAGTGTTGATTTTAGAAGTGATCCGCCTAAGGTGTCTGCCAGAGCGCAATTTATAATTGGATTGATTATAAATTGCAGATTTTGAATCCAGATTTTGAACAGTAAGGAGGATTCACAGTATTAGTCATTGTGGTGTTTTGCATTTTGCAACCAGGGCCGTTGGGGAATAGGCAGCAGGTGTAGCCTACTGTATGGGAGGTGACGGGGACTGGTACACTGGGGACGTAGCGCATGACGCAACGTAACTCTGGACATCCATGGCCATGAACGGCCACCAGTGTGCCCGTAGGGTGCGTTGTCTTCCTGGGTGGCCAGAGGTCAGCAGCGTGTTTGTCCAGACCAGGAGACGATCCCTGTAAGCAGGAGGAACGTAAAGAAGTCCGGTGGGACAGTTAGAGGGAGGAGGAGATGTTACCAGTTCCCGACGTATTTCTTCATCCACCCGCCACTGTATGGGAGCCACGATGCGTGTACCCACCAACTTTTGGTTTAATTTGAGACTAAAAGTACTTGATGTGGGTCATGGTGATGTAGCAAATCTAGCACATAATACACACATTTAGCCCCACAGTATGTTGTAATCAATCAATGTATGATTACGGCCAGTTAGCAGTGTGCCTCAGACCTTGTAGCTTGTTCACGATTCTGGTGGTGAATGCTAACACGGCGGTCCAAAATCTGTAATTGGTGTTCAACTGGGTTGAGTTCTTTCCTTTGAAAGATCTAGACAAGCACGTGACATGAGAGCCCATCTTATAAGTGACTTAATTAATCATGTACCCTCACCTTAACCTCACCTTAACCTCACCTTAACCTCACCTTAACCTAGTTATGCCTGAACTAAACATTCCCCAAGTACTTTATATTGTAACCGATTGGTTTATTCTTGGAAATGTTCTGGTAAAACGGCGATTCAATACATACGAAAGCTGACATTTGAGTGGCCATATCCGTAAGTTTGTCTACGTAGTGCAGCGAAATTTCCATTATGTATGGTTGTTACACACGTATCACCATGAGAAAGCAGTATATTTTATATTTATTTATTTCATGTTTTTGGCATGTTTTTGGCAGCCCAAATTCCCGAAATAGATGGGATAGTATGGAAAATGCAAAGAAAATCTAAGAGGAGTGATTTGTAAATGTATTTTGACTATTAAAAAAAAAACATATAAAAACAAGGTATTTGATGTTTTACCTAATCAACTGCATAGTTATGTGAAGGTAAATGTTTAATTTGAAATTGATGCATGCAACACATTCCAAAAAGGTTTGGACAGTGGCAATTTAGAACTAATAGCAATGTGACAAGTTGAAATAAGAAGTTGATGTGAAACAGGTGAGGCAATCATGTAATCATAGTATATAAGGAGCCTCCAAAAAAGGTATTTTACTTCAAGAGCAAGGATGGGTAATAGCTTGCCAATCTGCCAACAGATGCATCAGTGAATACTCCCAACACTTTGAGAACAACATTCCTACAATAAACAAGTTAGACTTGGCTTTTTATCTAAAAGAGGAACAGAAGACGGCACTCAAATCGTTCTTTGCAAGGACGTATTCGGCCCCCTTGAACATTTCGACCTTTTGCCACATTTCAGGCTTCAAACATAAAGATAAAAACTGTAATTTTTTGTGAAGAAGCAACAACAAATGGGACACAATCATGAAGTGGAACAAAATTTATTGGATATTTCAAAGTTTTTTAACAAATAAAAAACGGACAAATTGGGCGAGCAAAATTATTCGGCCCCTTTACTTTCAGTGTAGCAAACTCTCTCCAGAAGTTCAGTGAGGATCTCTGAATGATCCAATGTTGACCTAAATGACTAATGATGATAAATAGAATCCACCTGTGTGTAATCAAGTCTCCGTATAAATGCACCTGCTCTGTGAATGTCTCAGAGGTCCGTTGAAAGCACAGAGAGCATCATGAAGAACAAGGAACACACCAGGGAGGTCCGAGATACTGTTGTGGAGAAGTTTAAAGCCGGATTTGGATACAGAAAGATTTCCCAAGCTTTAAACATCCCAAGGAGCACTGTGCAAGCGACAATATTGAAATGGAAGGAGTATCAGACCACTGCAAATCTACCAAGACCCGGCCGTCCCTCTAAACTTTCAGCTCATACAAGGAGAAGACTGATCAGAGATGCAGCCAAGAGGCCCAG
>JACXGM010012986.1:0-23489 GCA_016801145.1 Umbra pygmaea
AAATTCCCCTGAAATAAATAAAAGGTTTCCTTTGAAAAACACCATTATGAAATAAAAAACAATTTAATATTTTATTGGACTGCGTTTATATATTTATATTTAAATATTTATATATTTATTGTGTCATTTATTTATTTCAGGACTTATTTCATAGCCATATTTATTTATTTAATATTGACAAACATGGCTTTCCATAGTTGTGGGCATTATATTATTTATTTATTATTGTTGCCAGGCAAACGGGCTCTGGAGTGCATATGAGTATGAAAATTCTTTAGTGCCATACTCCAACAGGTTCTTAGTGAGTACTAATTTCTTCCAAATCATTAATGAGTAGCTCATGAAAGAACTCTGATGTACATGCAGTTCACAAGTAAAAAAAAAAAATCAGACAAAATATTTAACACGTTGCCGCTGTCAGTGTGACACACACGTTTGATGATCAGCTGATATAAAAACATGTAGTGCATGTGTGTGTGCAATCCATATACCACTACAGCACTAGTATTCCCAAAATCACAACTGCTGGTACTGTTTACATTAAATGTTCACCATTAGAACAAATTATTATATTATTGATAAATAGATTTGTAGGTTTTAAATTCAGATACATAATCACCATTTGATTTTAATTATTTTCAATAGATAACACACTGGCCTCATATTACTGGCACCCGACTGGCAATGCACAAACAATACTTTAAAAACATAAAAAATATAATAATTAGACACTCAAAATTCCAACATGCAAGAATCACTGTAAAGTATTCATTTTGCAATGGAACCAACCAAAATCATACAATTACTTAACAGAAAAGGAATTTCATGAAAATAAAGGTTCCATAATAATTGACACTCACTATTTAATAATGTCACCACCTCTGCCAAGGATAACAGCATGGAGTCTCTTCCTGTGAAGTTTGACAAGGTTTAGGAACACATTCGGGGTATTTTGGACAATTCCTCTATGCATATCCTTTACATTCTTGGGTTTGCGCTTATCAACTACCCTCTTCAACTCAGCCCAAATGGTTTTGATTGAATTGAGGTCCGGCAACTGAGATGGCCTTTGCAGAACATTGATTTCATTGGGTCACTGTCTTGCTGGAAAGTCCATCTACGGCCAAGCACCAGCCTTGTGTCTGTGCTTGCGTCTGTGTCTTGGGGTAAGAAAGGACTTTCTTTTGGCAACCCTTCAAAAGAGGCCATGGTTGTGGAGGTGGCGTATGATGGTGATTTTTAAAAACTGGTGACCCAAAGACACCAGCAAGGCCTGCAATTCTTGGGGATTTTGTTCTTCTCTCACCATCCTCCTCCCTAACCTGGGGGGCCAAACGCATTTGTGTACTTTACCTGTGATGTTTTCAACTGTTCCAATTTTTTTATAATTGCCATGACAGTGCTCAGTGGTATATTGCATAGTTTGTGGATCTTCCTGTAGCCAATACCAGATTTATGAAGGTCTACGAACATCTGTCTCTTTTGAACAGACAGTTCTTTTGTTTTCTTCATGGTTTAGGATGTCAAAAGGATAATGCAAATTTTTTTACCCTAGTGGAACAGGAAGTAATGTAATGGTTCAATATAGTTCCTTAAGACTTACATGAACTTAAATAAGTTGAATTTAATTCCTGGTTTAATTTTGGTAGATGTTAATTAAAATAACGTTTAAGGGTGCCATTTATTGTGAAACCTTGATTTGGAGGACATTGACTTAATTTTCAATAAATGATTTGGGTTGATTCCATTGACACATTAATAATGTACAGTATTTCTCACATGTTGGTATTTTGAGTTTCTCTGTACCAGTAATTGTTTTGTTTATATTTTTTACAGTATTGTTTGTGCATTGCCAGTCAGGGGTGTCAGTAATTTTGGAGCCCACTGTATATAGCAGCAATGCAAATTCCTGCTTGATATGGTTATATACTTGAAATATAATTTGAAAGATGGCAACATCTACAGACAATAGTTTCTAGTTTTAGATTAAAATCTAGACTCAAATGGTGATCCTGAATGTCATTATACCACTCATGAAGTAATACATTTCATTAAATAATTTGCTGGTAAGTTTGTCTTTATTCATCTTATAAAAACCAAATACCTCACTTTCTATTAAGGCTGCCATCCTTGCAGGCTGAACTGTGGAAGTCATAGAAGCACAAAGCTGTAGGAAGGCGCTTGCTAGTTTATTGGAGCTTATTGCCTCCAATGTAGTCGGATGCCTAAAATGTAATTATCTGGACTGTAGGAACAACGCTGTTTATATATTGACATAACATTTGGTAAATGTTCACGTCAGTTTGGCGAGCTCTAACCGTGGATACACACCAGCCAAATGGGCTGAAATAAGTATTTTATGAATGTGAAAACTATAACGTTGGTAGGCTACTACTATTGCTTGAGGCTATAGACAAAAATCCAAACCACTTCTGCTCATAACTACATCGTTGATTGCACATTTCAGTTACTACTACATCAAACGTGAATCTACCAGAAAGCAGTGAACACTACAGTTGGCCTGAATACAAAAGTGACTCAACAAAACAAATTAAAGAAAGTTGCAAACATACCGTCAATGTGTCCTCGTTACCTCCGACATCTTCAAATGTTACAGTAGAATACTGTAGTTCAATTGACTTTGTTTGTGCTAAAATGACACAGTAGTTTATAAAACAACTAATTGATTTGTTAAACAACATGCTGTATATTGTTCATATCATTGACTGGCAACATTTTTTGAAAGACAAATGTTGAAAGAATTTACTGTATATTGTTTGTTTTATTGACTGGCTACGATGTTAGATATAGAAAGAGTAAAAAAGCCATTACCTTTCTTGTTCATGATGCTGGCCTCAATGTCCCCATCATCGCCCTTTGCTAATGCCCCTTTCTGACGTTTCGATCTCTTCAATTTACCTTTTTTCATTTTTTTCTCAGGCTCAAGCATGGAGACATCTGTCTGAGTCTGGTGAAGTCAATGGTTCAAAATGTGAGACAAACTGACAGGTTCCCCAACTAACGTAAGACAACGTAATGAGCTTTAAGACAACGTAGTGAGCTTTAAGACAACGTAGTGAGCTTTAAGACAACGTAGTGAGCTTTAAGACAACGTAGTGAGCTTTAAGACAACGTAGTGAGCTTTAAGACAACGTAGTGAGCTTTAAGACAACGTAGTGAGCTTTAAGACAACATAGTGAGCTTTAAGACAACATAGTGAGCTTTAAGACAACATAGTGAGCTTTAAGACAACATAGTGAGCTTTAAGACAACGTAGTGAGCTTTAAGACAACGTAGTGAGCTTTAAGACAACGTAGTGAGCTTTAAGACAACGTAGTGAGCTTTAAGGCAACGTAGTGAGCTTTAAGACAACGTAGTGAGCTTTAAGACATACATTTCCTGAGGGACTGACTCCATCGTCCTCACACAGGTCAATGAGGATTTTGTCGTGCTCTGGGCCTCGGCCCCTGTCTATGAACCAGCCCCCTGCAGACACCTTGGTTCCACTGCCAAGGGGGGTGGAATGGGCTTGGGCAGGGCTGTCTGAGGCAGTCTGATCCCTCTTGGGAGAACTCTCTGGGTTCCCCTTCTTGTACAGGGACATCAGGGATCTATTCATGTGGTTGATTGGCTGATAGGAGGGAGATAACGTTGTTGGTCTACTCAGTTAACACTGTCTGCATTCAAGTATACTACAAATAATCCTAAATCAACAAGCAAACGCATTATTGTGGTACACCTGACAAGTGAAGACTTTGGAAACAGGTGGAAGAATGTGACCTACCGGTTGTTCGTGAATGTCCTCATCACTATCAGAAGTGTCTGAACTACTGCTTCCTTCACTGTAACAGAGCAGAACATGATAATGATGCATTAATACAACCAGGTGGACGTAGATCTGCCTTCTCAGATCTGTCCTCCTCCAGATTAATGACTCAGAAGGTTCAGCATGTGTGTGTGACTCTATGCAGATTTATCTCTATGTTGCTCCAGCTCATTTTGCTGCTGTGTTACTCCCTGAACTCCACAGACTTTATCAGATAGAAGAGGGCGTCATCTCGTGTAATACAGAACTCCACAGCATTTATCAGAAGAGTTCTTTGTCTGGTGTAGTAAAGATTCACACAGTTTAGCGTGTCTGATAAATAGGTCTGTTTTAAATCAGGCTATTGCAAACCAAAACACATCTCAAAGATGCACCCTGTTTAGGTAAACTATTTGACCACATATCAAAACGCAAGTCAAAGCAAAGCAGTTTGAAACTGTTTAATTTCCCATAATCTTTGTATACAACAATTAAGGGGGCAGACAAACAAGGACATAAAATTATCTTGCCCACTTTCTCAAACCATTATTTGACAGACGTGTGAAATAAAAGCTGAAAGAAGGGTGAGCAGCACCTATGTAAAAAGTATATCATGGCACACTCAGATAGTGATCAGCACATCCATACAAGCTTCAGGATCTTAAAAGAACATTATGTATTTTTTGGCCACTAGGGGTCTCAATCAAAACAATAGCAAAACATGTACTTTGATGACATCGAGAAGTAGGGTTGGATCATGGGTTTTGTTGTCGTCGTCAATGACAACCTGCCAATCTAGCGTCTCCGGGAGAAAAAAATTTCACTGACAAAGTAATGTATTGTTAAATATATTATAACTTTATTCACGTTATGTTTGGCGGTTCCCTGGAACTTAGAGCAACTAGAGGAGTCAAATGTTATATGACGCCATTAACGGGGACAAAATGAAACGCCCTGTGTCTTCGAATTAAATAACAAATTTCTCTGTGTTTGAAAGTTGGTGGAAACATTTGGGATAATGCAAGTACACAACTAAAAAAATATATATAATAAAAGTATAGTGATGTTTGCTTTTTTAATGCAAAGTACATCTTTTGTTATTGTTTTGGAAAACTACATATTGTACCTTTAAGCACAAATACACAAATACTGTTGGAAAAAGGTCAGACAAAAGCCACAGCCTAAGACTAAAGCAAAAGTTTATGAGCAGATGACGTGGCCCTTACCAGTTGAAACCAGGAAGATTGCTGATAAAAAGCTTAAAGCAAACAAAAGGGGATTGAAATAATTAATTAAATTTTTATAAATTACCCAGCATCTTTCTGATTGTGTCTGGCTCTCTTGGCCAAGTGCTTGTTTTCCAAATCTGTCAGTCCAGCTTCATCGCATATCACTCCATGGACTGAAAAGAGTGAAGCAGAAGAAATAAAATCAGTTTTACTCTTAGATCAACTGGCTAACCTGCTTTCATCAAAGGCTACCAAAAGATGGGTACATCCATGCATGATTTGTCTTGCTAAGTGAAATATTACATTGTATGTATGGATACAATATTTTTGCTGACCCTTTTCAACCTGAATCCTGAATGCATTCTTGTTCCGTCTGCCATAGTCCATTCTGAGGAGAATAAAATATAAAATGCTTTCCATTAAAAATAATTTATATAAAAATAAAAGCCTTGTTGTAGAAATAGCACATGTTGAAAATGGTTATATAAATAACTGACCTGTACAGCCTCTGAAGGTCTTGTGCCATTGAAATAAGATCAACATACTTGCCGCTCTGGTTACTTAAATACTGAAAGCAGACAAAATAAAACAAATTCTACACATCACCAACACAATAAAGGCACAGCAATACCCACTGCCCTCACTGACATAAAAATAGGAAGACATTTGAGAAAGCTGTTCATTGACTAGAGCTCGGTCTTCAACACCATATTGCCCTCTAATTACTACAAAGCTAACTGGACGTCCTCAAGGTGAAAATTGGTAACAACACCTGCCAGGTGAGAGGATATCCTAACCAATTAGTGACCTAATCAATCAGTCAAGAACAAGGTTGAAGCAAAAACCTGCATACACTGGGCCTGTGGGACCGGTTTGACACCCCTGCTCTACACCCACAACTGTGTGGCCACCCACAGCTCTAACTCCATTAAGAAGTTTGCTGGCGACAACATTTGTAGGTCTACTTAGAAAACAACGATGAGACGGCCTACAGAGAGGTCAGCACGCTGATGGCATGGTGTCAGGCAAATAACCTCTCCCTCAATGTAAAAAAATAAAACAAAGAACTGACTCTGGACCACGGGAGGGAGAACAAGATGGAGCATTCTCCGATCCTCATCAATAGAGACACTGTCGAGGTTGCGGACTAAGTTCCTCAGAGTTCACATCTCAGAGAAACTGGGCTGGTCACTACACTCATCCACTGTGGTTAGGAAGTTACATCAGCACCTGTTCACCCTCAGGAGGCTGAATGTGGCCTGTCCCAGAAAGCCCTCACGGTGTTCTACAGGCGCACCATAGAGTGTACAGACAGGATGCATCCGTCTACTGGAACTCTATGATATCTGACTGCATGGATCTGAGAAAGGTTTTTAACGCTCGCCCCTGGAAGGCACCTACAGCACCAAATGCCAAAGTAAAGCAAAGAAGACAAATGTCCCAAGTCTCCCGGATGTCCCGGGAGTCTACCGCATTTTAAGACGCTCACATATGATATACAATATCCCGGATTACAATTACAAGCCGCGATTACAATGTGAAAGACTTTCAGGACATCCGGGAGACTTGGGATGTCTGAGAAGATTATTGCTGATGCCACAGAGTGTTCCAGGCCCTCAAGTCAAACAGATGCCGCTAGTATAGAAGCATCCTGTCTCAAACATTCAGGTTGCGCAACAGATTTTTGCAGCGTTCGATATTTCATAAGACTCCTGGGGGTTCCCCAAAAATGTCATGATTTTATTCAATAGTAAAATACATTAGTCTGGGACCCCCCAAACTAAAAAGAAAAATACATTATACCATAGTGACTTATAGATGGGTCCCAGACTCCACCACACCCCCCTCATTTCCTACCCTCTCTATTTCCCCACAGGCCACCAGGCTGTTAAATGGTACACATTAAGTCATGGTATGGGGCAGGGGTATTCAACTCTAACCCTACGGGGTCCAGAGCCTACCTCAACATTAATTGGACTCACCTGGTGTCCCAGGTTTAAATAAGTCCCAGATTACTGGGTTGCAATAAAAAAGCGGAGTGGATCTGCCTTCGAGGTCCAGAGTTGAGTATGAGGAGTATAGGGTCTGACAGCTCATACGGACATTTCACTAGTAATCGATCAACACACAGTATCATGCACAATCTCTGGGTAATTTAGGTTTTTCCTCACACAAATGCACATGGACCACCAGATAAATGTATTCAGACAATTTGCTGTCTGTTTCTATGGACACTGTAGCCTGCTGTAATTGATGCTAGCTGCCAAATATATTCCTGTAAGCGGCCCTGGAGACATGATCATTCTATATCCCAATGCCCATTGATAAAAACTGAAATTGTTGAATGTACATATACAAATAATCTTACTGGGTCACTTTAGATAATCATGACACACCTGAATCATCAATAGTATTCTGTGGTCACTGCTTACTGTTTATATGTACACACTTTTATATATAGTATTCTTTGGTCACTGCTCACGGTTTACAGGCACAGACATATATAATATGCTTAGGGTTGCCAACTTCCTCACTTCCAAATAAGGGGGGAGCAGTAGATGCCCTACTCAGTCATTTTGAATTTTCTAACAATCATTTGGAAATAGCATCCTAAAACCGTTTCAGTATCATATGAGTACTATAGGATTCGTCAAGAACTGTTTTAATAGTGATGTGTCAGAGTTTCAATGAATAACTGAATAGAGGAAAGTGCTTCAGTCACCCTGACATGTCGATAACTTCAAAATACGGGACAGTTTGCAACCCTAATCATCTCTAGTCCCCTCTCGTCTTTAATCCCCTTGTTATCAACAGAGATGGTGTCTATTTTTCTTTTTGCATATGTATACGTTTTTTAAACTTAATTCTATACGATAATTCAGTGGACCCCAACCCTCTCATTGGAACCCCAAGTCAACTAACAATTGTGCTGTAGCCTGGAAATAAGTAATCTGACCAAGCAGTACAGGACTTTATCTAGTGTTTCCAGTAGAATAACTACAGTTGTTTTACCTGCTCAACTCTCTGTTTTAGTCGGTTGTCCACTCCGCTGATTACGCCTCTGTTCTTCATCTCGTCTTCCGTCACATTGCAATTAAGCTACATAATTCAGGGCAAACCATTACTGTTACATGATTATGCGGATGATTAAACCTTTTTATTAACAATTAGCTTAATTTAGAAATTATCTTAGTACCGGTATTAGCCATGTGCTTCTAACAAGCTATATACTGTAGCTATACAGTCTGTTTTACATCGTAGCTCTTACTGTATATGGGTACTACTACTGTAGCTACTTTTCTGAAGACAGAAAAAAAACTGGCCAAAAACTGTACCTTTCGTAGTAGAAAAGGCTACATAGCAGTTGAAAAACAAGCAAATAACATGTGCAGAATATATGTCAAAGTTAGCTAAGCACAAGTTCTTACCACATACACAGACCATGGACACAGACAGCCAGGGAACCAGATAGCCCACCGGATATACCTCTAAAGTATTTCCGTTCTCTACTGATAGAGGAAGCCAAAGATTCTTCTGACACTTTTTGTGTGTATTTTCTAAAAGCAATATATATACACACATTTTTTTTCCTTTTACATAATTACATTATTATTTAGGTTGGACAGGCACACTTCACTGATTATGCGTATCCTAACAGATACATTAAACAGAATCACTTATTTCCTAGGTTCCGTCCACTTGTATATCGTATTGTGGCATAACGTCTTTGGGTTATTAATACATCCATGGTTATATCATGGCTGTATTATGGTATTGTTGTCGCTCTGTTAGTACGTCATACGCTTCGTTGATCTGATTGGTTGATTTGGCGACCATCACCAACATAGGTGATGATAGACAGATGGATTATCCATTCAGCTAACCAGTATTTTCGCCCCTTCCCAAAAATTCCTCAACGGAAGGTTCCCAGATGATATGCGGACAAATGGGAAGCAATCCATCTGGCGGAGTCAGGTTAATACAGGTCCTTCTCAAGAAATTAGCATATTGTGATAAAGTTCATTATTTTCCATAATGTAATGATAAAAATTATTTGAAGGTTGACTTTTATTCTTTTGTATTACAAACACTTCTTTTATTGGTCGGATGAAATATAATAATTCTTTGAGATAGGAATTTGGGGTTTTCATGAGCTGTATGCCAAAATCATCAGTATTAAAACAATAAATGACCTGAAATATTTCAGTTGGTGTGCAATGAATCTAAAATATATGAAAGTTTAATTTTATCATTACATTATGGAAAATAATGAACTTTATCACAATATGCTAATTTCTTGAGAAGGACCTGTATATTACATGACACACCTGAAATGCCATCCTCACCCGGACGTACGTATCAGTCTAACACATCAGCTAATATATCCACCCGGTATAATCATGGGTCAAGAAGAAGTTTGAAATCATACCAAGATGAGCTGAGAACTCTGAGAGAACTATATTCAGAGCAAAAAGTACATTTATACCTCCACCTATGTGTAATGCTTCCACAGAAACCTTCTGCAGGATTGTTGAAAAGGATGTAGTGACCTGAAACAAAAATATACATTTTTTAAAAACCTGAGCAGAGAACAAAGAATGGAACTTTAGGATTTAAAAAGGGATCAGTCAATCGTTATAAAAACTGTAACAAAGAAGAAGTCATTTGTCTACAAAACAAATGTGACTATGACAGTGAATGATGTTGACAGCTTTTAAGTGATTTTAACCAGAAACTGAACGGTACTCCTAAAATCCAAAAGAGAATAATATCAACAAATGAAAGTTGTCAGGAAACTGGACAAATCACTTAAAAAAGAATGTGAATTTCTATCCCAAGATATCTGTTTTCTACACAGTCCCTAAAATGCAAAAGAAGACAATTATCTACAATAGGTTGACCTATTGTGGCAGCCATTGACTCCGTGACATCTATCATCTCAAAGTTTGTAGACCACCACATCAAACCAATGGTTAAGAAGCTCCCATCTTATATCAAGGATACAAGTCACATGATCTCACTAATAGAGGGTCAATATTAAGTACCAGAAGGCACTCTACTGGTCACCTTTGATGTAGAGAGCCTGTATACCAGGGGTCAACAACTCCGGTCCTGGATAGCCAAAAGACTTCAGATTTTTTTAATTTACCTAGTAGTTTATTGCAATCACCTGCTTTCCCAGGTATAAACCAGACCCTTATTAGAAAGAGAGAACAAAAGTCAGAAGTGTTTCGGCCCTCCAGGACCAGAGTTGATGAACCCACACTGCTGTATACTAACATATGGGTGGCTTACAGGTATTACTACACAATATTTGCCAGAGAACCTACCCTTGTTCCACCGAATTAATGCATTTGACAACTTACTAAACTTAAACCAAGCGCTGAACTCTGAAGATAACTATTATAAATGTAATCTAACAAATATCAAATTAAATTTATATAATCAAACAAATTGTATGAATATGACATGGTGCAAAGAGAATTGAATAATGTTAAAGTATGATGACAATGTAAATTTTGGCACAATGTTTAACAGGTCTCAAGCATTCATGTTACAACCCATTAAAAGGAAAGTTTATGCGTAAACGTTGAAGCTGAAACCTGGTGTGTCTTTGTTTTTCTTTGGATAAGAGTGTCTGCTAAATAACTAAAATGTAAGAAATGTAATATGATTAATTTAACATTCCCAGGGTTGCCCAAACTTCTGCATACCACTTTAGCTACCCTATAGCTCCAGCGGTGATAAAATCTTGCCACTGCTAAAGCACTTGGTTATATATTTTGAAACCCCTGATAAAATCCCAGGATAAGACGTGTCATCCTTGCCTCTTTGTGGCGTACCTCCAGAATGGATGAGTACAAGTAAGCACAAGAGCACTTCTTCATTTAAAAAAAAACAAACATTACAAAAAACAAAAAGAAAAAACAGACAGGACACAAGAATTGCAGTTTACTTTTACTTGCAAAAATACAGGAAACTTGCAGCACTAAAACAAAATTAAAGTAAAATATGAAATGCCCAAAAAACAAGTATTAGGACAGGAATTTTTTTTCTTAACCTTTTGGTTCTATACACAAAACGTTTGGATTTGAAATCATACAAATACAATGATGTTAAAGTATAGATTCTAAACGTTGAAGTTATTAATGTACCAAATAAAATAATAAATATTTTATTATTGTATTTTACTTATGTAGTGATTTCCCCATTTGGATATTACAACCAATTTTGGCTGAAGAATGCTCTGTATAATGCAGAAAAACAATCATCAGACTATACATGAACACTGTCCAGGGAGTATGTGTAGATGTGTCAGGGAGTATGTGTAGATGTGTCAGGGAGTAGGTGTAGATGTGTCAGGGAGTAGGTGTAGATGTGTCAGGGAGTAGGTGTAGATGTGTCAACAACTATCAGAAGTTGAAAATGTACAGAAGCTACACTTTAAGATGCAAACTCCTATAAATCCTGAAAATAGGGTGGCCAGGTTCCAGTTAGCTTAGCAGTACCAAACATTGTGGACAGATCAATGAGGAAAGGTTAAAGAAAAATAAACTACACAAAACCTATAGCATACCACATCTGCAAAATAAGATAAGAGTGACTGTTATGACTTTGACACTACTCAATGGAACTGGCTAACTTTACGTTGATGACAGTTGATTTGTATAGAAACAGCACACATGCTATAGTAAAATCAAATACCTCCAAATTCTATTTTTATAGCAAAAAATGCCAAAAATCGAATGACCTTGACTGGCCATATCGATCTACAGATTTAAATTCAACTTAACAACTTTAAATTGACTGATGACAAATGATGCAAAAAGACCTTCAAACCAACACCAGGAGACGATACCGAGTTGAAAATCTATACTTTATGCACATAGTAAATGTTCGATATGAATTTCAAACTTTTGTAGTATAGAGCCGAAGCAAGACAAAACGCATAACCGTCCAAATCCAGTGGACATTGTAAGCACAAACAAATGTGTCCACAGCCCAATATGAGAGCACTGTTCAATAAAAATGAAATAACTAAGTGTCTGAACGATGGGATCAGGGGATAGCAGGAAAACAATACTGGACATTATAAATGCTGCATATGCACATGAAACAGCATGAATGTGCCGTTATCCACTACAAACAGACTGACAACTGGTTGAAAACAAGACAACTCCAACATAAGAGAACAGTTCAGAGGAATACCATCTTTCTCATTTTAAAAGCTTCAACTTTTGAAAAAAGATGCAATGAACCGTAACCTAAACTTAGGTCATCCACAGGAACCGTCGGACGGGACGAGTACAGCAGCTAAGACTTCTTCTCATCCTTCTCTTTCTTCTTCTTCTCCTCCTTTTCCTTCTTCTCCTCCTTTTCCTTCTTCTTTTTCTTCTTCTTCTCTTTCTTCTTCTTCTTCTTGTGTCCTTTCGGAGACTTGTCTTTCTCCTCATTGCTGCTGGAACTGCTCTCTTCATCTTCGTCTTTGTCCTTTTTCTCACACTCTACGGTGGCTTTTCCTTGACTCTCTACCTCCTCTGACTTCACCCTAATAGGTTTCATGCTGGCATGGCCAGAGGAAACGGCGTCATAGCCCTTCCTCCCCTCCTCCCCCCTCCCCCTGGCCTTGTGCCATCCTGGTGGGGTGTGCCCGTGAGCGTTCGTCGTCTTTAACCACGGGCTCTCAGGTCCCTCATCTTTCACATAGACCTTCTCCCTGTCGTTCCTGTGACCCTTCGGCCCGTCGTCCACTTTGCGTTTGAGGTCAGGGTACCTTTGGTCCCTGTGGTACTCAGGATGTTTCAGATCTCTGGGATCTCTGGGGTCCTTCCATCCTGGGGCCAGGGGATGCTTGCCGTGGGGGAAAGGGTGTCCCGCGTCTGGGCCAGGCCTCCTGTCTCCTGACCTCTGCTTTAGACAAGGTGAGACAAGAAGCTAAGAATCATTTTTCTGATTATGATACCATAATTCCTTCTCGTAATATTACTTTTCTAATTGGGGCAGTCCCTGTACATCATTCCAGGCCACCGTTAATATACTTTTTCTAAAAGTTGCTAAAAAGATGAGTGGACAATAATGGGACATCATTCTTATACTGATTATATTACCGGCGAGGTTATAACAGATGAAAGGGTGTAACAAGGCTATTTCTTTGGCCAATGCAGTGTGAAATATTGGGATTAACATTGGGGGTTGCTAGGTACTTGCCATGTTCTGCTCGTTTCGCCGATGAGCTGCTGAGTGCCTCTCTGCCCTGTTCACGTCTCCAAAGAACTCCTCACACTTCTGGCAGTAGAACCCAATGACCGGAATTAAAAAGGGAGAGCCTGAAATATTTACACATAAATAAGAGTTTAAGGGAAAAGCATTTACATCATTAAATTAAAAAGTAATAACAGAAACAAAAACAATACCTTATTATAAATTATGTGTAATGAGAAACGCTTGTTAGAAAAACTGGTATATAAAGAACAATACTTTACCATCCTGCTTAAGAAGTTCTGAAAGTTCCCTCATAAGAGAGTCCTTCCTTTTCTTTTGTTCTTCCTTGTCATCTTTATTCTAGAAGGATATGCAGAACCAAACAACGTAGGCATCACCACAAACATCATGTGTAATTACTATTCAGTTTGTCTCAATGAACACAGTGCGTTTAGAACGATCGTGCAGGGAAAATGTTACCTTTTGTTTCTCTGAATTTGTCTGGGATTGGTTACCATCATGTGGATTACTATTGGCCTTTTTTTCTCTTGTTGCTAGGAAAGGAAATGAAATGAGGTTGGTCACAAATGTTTACAAGCAGTGAACCTATGGTGATGGAGAGAATGTTGGCTTGTGCCTACTCCCTGAGAATCAGAGAAAAACCTGTTAGTCTATAGAACACCATAGCCTACAGAATAGTTAAATGTTCATAATATTACCACAGTTGTCTTTAAATTGTCAAGACTGAGCCTAAGTTTATCAGACTCTAATTAATTACCCAAGGGTCTCGTCAGCAGCTCCACAACTCATTGGACAGATGCAGAATAGTGAAGGGAGCGGCGCACACATGGTTCGTCCTACCACATGTCGCAGAGCTGACAATTCGTTTCGCACTGCTCATCCAATAAGAGCAGCCTTTAGTCAGATCATGTACGGATGATTACGCTCCCTAACTATACTTCTGTAATTTAATTTACAGGCACCTGATTTGTACACAAGGAGTTGCAGGAGAATGACGTGGCAAGTTAGATAACGATATATGTATCTCAAATTCCAGTCAGCGCTATGCCAATTTGTGCTGCCTTGTGCTAGAGGTCCGGGGAAAGACGTAGAAGCCACAGAAAGGCTCTAACTTCTGATTACCATCAGACTGAGCCAAATTTAACGGTTACTAATTATTATTCATTTTCAGAAATGTTAAAAATGGTTACACACGCATTGAAGATAAAGCACAGACACAAACTAACATTTTAAAATGCTAATTCTTTGCAAATTCACATGTGTATAATTCCATTTGTGAAATATGCCTAATACTACATAAGCACTATGCTAATTACTTTTATATAATTCTTAGTCTATTATCAACCCTTATCAAGACTTAAAACTGATGGAGCATATCGGCTGGAAATATACCTACATTTTCTCTTCATCTTAATTTTTTATTTTTAAGATGTGCCCAATACACCGTGCACCAAATTAACCAACATTAGCAATTAAATTTATTAAAAACTGGTGGAAAGATAACCTGCTAAGAAAAATGAAATGTATGTAACTGTACACTATATTGCAACATCAACCACTTTACAATCTGAGAAGAGCCAGCAAAAGCCTTCAAATTAAACTAAAAATGGTAAATATAAATTCAGTTCTTTGTTTGATTTAATGACACGTCTTAGTTTATGTTATTGTTTTTATGACACGTGTTGGTTTATTTCAATGAATGTAAGCCAAAATGCAACTGGAAAAGGTTTTAGGGACATATATATGCTAAACACCCATTTGCAGCTGAAACCTTGTTGCATTTCGAATAAAGTAATTTGCAAAAATCTTAAGCACAATAAATCCATTACATCAGGAAAGAGTGTAGGCTATTTTGAGTTAGACAGATGCAAGTGAGGTAGAAAAAATCTGTAGGAGAACTATAGCAAGATCCTTTGAACAATCCAGGGTTTCCCGCAGCACTTTGCAGTATAGGCAGCCACCTAAACCAGCGACATCTGCCGCCTTAACTACACAGTCCCAAAATAGTAAATCTGACGTGCGATGTGTCCGAACAGCACCATCTGGTGGTGTATTAATGTCATTGCGTTCAGTCAACAGCATCCATAAGCAGTGAATCTAAATACCTTTGCACATTTCTCTTTGCGCACCCCCCCCCCCGCAAACCTACCAACCCGATTTTATTATAAAATTGCACAAAACTAGGTAAATATTGATTTGTATTTGTTTTCATTTTATTATTATTATGTTATTCGCTTATTATTGCTCTTTATACATTTGTTTTATATTTAGGAACTTTATAGTAGCTACTTTTAAAATGATCTTCAGTTTACAGAATTGTTTTTACATGTTAATTAAAATGCACACACATAGAAATACAGTGTTAATAAAACCATGGTAGTTCTTGAATGTTCAGAATATCACCATTAAAAAAGATGGATACATTTTTATTCCAAATTATGCATACAAAAATTATTTAACCATGCAACCCACTACACCCTGAAATATAATTATTGTGCATCTACACAGATTTTTTATATTTCCTTGTCTTATATTAATGCAAATGTTTTTATTGATGCAAATTTCTTCCATTTTAAATATATAAATAAAGGTTTATTATTATTATTATTATTATTATTATTCTCAAAACTGTTCTCTCCAGAATTTCTATGATGTAAATCCATTGCAGTGACAGAAATCTTTAGCCTAAGGTTTACAGTCCAATGGTTCATTGAAAGGTCATACGGACGATGCTTACCTTTAATAATGGACTGTAAAGACTCTAGTGCTTGTCGTATTGGGGCTGTCCCGGTTGCCGGCGAGTCCAGTTTTAGCTCCTGTGATGCCACCAGTAGCAAAGGATCTGGGGCTGGTAGCTTCTCCTCCTCCTGCTCTGGTACCTCCTGTTTTTTCTGCTCTTGCATCTTCCCGTCCTTCTGGTTCTGCAGCTTTATCATCAAATTACTGATCTCCGTCGTGCCCAGATTCAGACCCATGTTCTTCAGCATGGTCTTGATCTTCCCACACTCCTTGGCAGTGGGCGCAGGCTTCTCTTCCTGAGCAGGGACGGGCCATACCCTCTGCTCAGGCCTCGTACTGGACTGGACCGGTTGAGGACCCATCGTGAGATCCTGCCCTTCCCCATGGATCCCGTAAATGTTCCTGCTTTGATAGAAAGGAGAGCCTGTCGAGGTGTTCTCTGCAGAGATTTGTTGGGAAAATGATTGTGCAAAATTCTGGGTGGCAGGGTTTTCTTTCGCCTGGATGGCTTCATTCCCATACAAGAAGTCCTCCTCATCCTCCACCTCCTCTGGCTTCTTAACGGGTGACACATCCCTGGTACTCTGCAACCAGGAGAAGTCGTGGCCCACTCTCTCATGGGGGAGCAGATTGCTGTCAGTCTCCTCCTGTTTAAGTTCCAGAACTTCTGGCTGACTGACTGGTTGAGGCTCATCTGGGACTTGACAAAATTCTGGTTTGCTGATGAAGATTGGACTTTGAAGACTGCGGATCTGGACGTCTCTGCCTAAGTTATTGGCCTATGGAACCGAAAGAAAATATGTAAATGGCATTTACCTGTGAGAAAACGGCCTAATCTTGGATTTATACATTTGTTTTAGACTGAATATTTCATTTCCTAAAAGAGCAAAGTTAGCACCTAATGTCCTATTGTAATTATAAATATGAGCGCAATGACTAAAGTTTCCTCTAATTACCTACCACTCTTCCATCTCATTAGTCTACAAGATCGACCACATAACAAAAGTCAAGCAAATATAATATCACTATATTTTTTGTTTAATTTTTAAAGGTATCATATATTTGACAGTATTTATTGCTTTTAATAAGCTTTGTCAATTCAGATGGTTTTACACTGTTCAAAAAAATAAAACTCACAACAAATAAAGTAGAACTATTGGATGAACATATATTAAACACTATCAAACACAAATACTAATAAATAACTTTGACCACAAAACTCTGTAAACCCAGGGTCTTCATATTATGTGTGGCATCTTTGAAGAACCTGATGGATAAATGTCACTCATTGTTAGGAATAATTCAAAAACAAACAGACATATATTTTGGATAGAAATTAAGATGTCAAACATTCTGAATAGTCTAAATCATATAATTCTTTATATTGTTTAAAAAAGCATGATTACTGAATGAAATTATTTAATTTACTGTAAGTGTTTTTTTCCTTCTTATCATGCGAGATGTTCAGGCGCTCTGTAGCGTTCACTGCTCTCTGGTAGAGTTTACAGCCGACTTGGCCCACATACAAATCAAAGAAATCAGGCTGTTTTATACTGAAAAAAGCTGCTGGTTAGTTCACATCTGATGTAATAGCTGAAATGTGCAATCAACAATGTGGGTATGAACACAAGGCAAGCAAACCAAGAAATTGCTTGGGGCCCCGAGCTGGCCTGGGGCCCCAAGACAACGACTGGTTAAGAATAAATTGCAACGACAAACTGTGTGAGCGCCCCTTTGATAGTCAATGCAGTAAAGTGCAATGACACTGTTATCGGGATCCCCCTCAAGGGGCCCCTCTCGTGATCTCTGCTGCCGGCAAAATAAAAACCTTCTCGGTCAGCAGTCATCAGGAATCGAAATTATGATTCAGGAAGCCAGAAAAGGAAAAAGAGAAAGGAAGAGGAGCAGGATAAGAAAAAAACAATTATATATTATAATAATAGTGGTAAGTGATAAATTACACTGGATAAAATAGCTCTAATTGTCTTGGTCTAATTTGGCAGCCGGTAGGCTAGCAAAAATATGTTTATGTTAGCTAACGTTACCTGTAACCTGCCTGAGGGCAAATGCTGCTTGTAACAACAGTTAGTGCAACTTTTTTTTCGAACAGATAGTTACATACTACTGTAATGTTTTTAACAGGATAGGGAAGTTTACTGTATTTAATGAAATGACATTGCTATAGCTTTGTAATAAGTTTTGATGAAATTGGCATAACTTTAGCATGCTATACTAACTATTCCACGTGATAATCTATTTACCAAATGGGGGTTAGGAAAACCACACAATACATTCCGTGCATCAAACATTAGCTTGGGATGTTTTTAAGCATTAGTTACCCATAACAAAGTGTTAGGAATATCTGGTCCGTCTATCTATGTCATGTTTTAAAAATGGTTTCTTAAAGGTTTACACATTTTTTAATCATTACCCGATACTTAATATATTACATGATAGATATAATGTGTGTTACAATAAAAACTGTTCATTTACAGCACTACTTATAATTAGTAAACATTTAATTATACACAGGTATTTGCACTTTAAACATTTTTTTTATGCACAGTTTATGCAACAGATGTTTATGCACTGTAAACTTTTATTTATTTATATAAAGTGTGGGTGAAAGTAAACTTTATGGCTGTGCTGTGGTTCCTGTAGGCTTTGCGTGCAGGGTGGGGGGTTGGGGGGCCTCCATGTCCATTTTGCTTGGGGCCAAAAATACGTTTTGGAATATTGAATTGTATGACTTCAACAATCGACTAGTGTGGACTTCACGGGAAAACAGGAAATAAACTAAGGTATGTACACAAACTTATTTGTTCAAACTCGCTGTGTTTATTATAAGGCATCAGTGCCAATCGATATGGACTAGCAATGACATTTTGAACATGTTTAGTGGCTCAAAGCACGCTTTTTAACTTGCCCCGTAAATGCGTAATGGTTGTCTATTGGCAGCAAAATGTAAACACGGTTTTGGCAATACAGATTGTTTGAGTTATTAACGCTACGGACAGCACTTCCGATATGCAAACAACAGAGCTACGTTTTGAAATCACCGGAATTCTCCTTTAAGTCGCACACACAGTGACATCAGACTTGAATCGAGACTCATCCTCAAAAGACTTCAGACTCTACTCGGACTCGAGATGCGGGACTCGTGAACAATATTTATTTTTAGGAATCGTCTGATGAGATGAATGTTATTCCCCTCCCTGCATAACCTATAACCTAGGTACGTAACAGGTAAGTACTACGTAATGTGAGGGTATCTGGTGCGTGTGACGACAATGAGAGGACAATAAACATGATGACCACACAGGTAGCTGCTGTGCCATTCATCATAACATTTGGCTTTAAAAACGTCATTTAACAAGGTCCAAACAAAAGAAGCGCTGGATGCTAAATATGTGGTATTAAGATAAAGTATCTAAGTATAACTAATTTTATCAGGCACCTGAAATCGCACCCTAATAGGTTAGCAAACACGTTTAGCTCAGCATTGGCCATCTAAAGCTGGTTAGCTTCTTGCTTTAGCAATGATCAATGGGTTTGAGAGTCTGGGGGATGTGTTGACTTACCATAGTTTATGAGCTGTCATTAGTTGTAGAGACAGTGCACATTACATGGTTGTGGTCTGGTATTTAGAAATAGGTTACAGTTATTATTGCTAATAATTTTGAGTAACTTTATTTTTCCAGTTCTTCGCTGAGAACCTTGAGTTTTGCAGAAATGATGTTTGGCATTTTGCTACAATGTAATGTTTGCAGTTTGCACTAATTGGGAGGATGTTAATTATGGCACCGTGAGGTATAACATTTTCTGTATTTGTACCCCACAGAGCCTGCACAATAGGAGGTAAGGTCTGTCATTATGATTCAGCAACAGTCAAGCGAGTTCCTTCTTATTTAGTACCTCAATATTTGGTCTGAACTAGGGCTGAACGATGTTGTGTTTTATCATCGACATCGCAATGTGCGCATGTGCGATAGTCACATCGCCGGAACATCCATGGGTAGCACCCAATGACAGTGTAGGTAGCACCATGGGTAACACGCAGTTTACACAAGTTTGTTGTATGGTTTGTTGCTGGGGTGACATGCACGCTCCGCATGCCTGCACCGTGATTGGTTCGTTGTGCTGCTGCTCACAGCCAACATTTTCTGTCACTGGCAGTCCTTTACTAGCGAAAGATGAGCGACGAAGAGGATACGCATTACGCAGGAAAAAAAGGATGGTTTCGTACCGAAAAGAAAGTCAAAATCTTTGGGACTATTTCAGCTACAAAAAGTAGGATGTTGAGCAAAAACAGGTACTTTGTCTGGAGTGTTATAAAGTCGTGGCCACAAAACAAGGAAAAACCACCCATTTGTCTGATCATTTAAAACGGCACAACAAAGCTCTTTACGACGAATACAAAATCAAATCTCGATGTCAATCAAAACAAAACACTATTTGCGATGCCTTTGCTAGTGTGACACCTTACCAGAAAGGCTTTCAACGACAGAAAGAAATAACAAACGCAATAACGTTTCATATCGTAAAGATATGTTGCCATTACATGTCGCATTTGCTTAGCAATGATTATGATAATTACCAACACTGTTTTACTTTGGCACTTTGGCTAAGAAAAGTTGACTTAAAAACAAAAGATTGTGTACCAAAAAGTTATTTTATAAAAAATATTTATTTTCAGTTATATTTTTATAAATCATCAGGGAGTTGGTGTAAAGCTGCTGTTTTATATAAAAATGTGTACTGCTTTTCTGTTTACAGAGATCTGGTCTAATTTTGTAATAAAATATTAAGTGACCTTTTTGTCACTTGTAATGAAGCTTGTTTATTAGTGAAATTATTAGTATCATGGAATGGTGATTGTTGACTGTAGCCTACATTGATGGCTTGCAATATCGCAATATATATCGTATGGAAACAAAATATCGCAATGTAATTTTTTTCCAATATCGTGCAGCCCTAGTCTGAACTGTATTGTATGTCCATGTTGCAAGGCAAAATACAATACTTTATAGCTATGTAGTGTTCTAAGCAGCCTGGATGGAACGCAGCAAATGACACAACACTCATAAATACGTGAGACTTGACTTGGACTCTAGCCCAGAGACTTGTGAGCATCTCTGGATGGAACTAGAGGTCGAATGATTATGATTTTTCAAGGCCGATACCGATAACGATTATTGGAAGACCAAAAAAGCCGATACCGATTAATCAACCGATTATTATTGTGTTTTGTGGAGAACTAATGACATTTCAAAAATACTGAAAACAATAACTTTAATATAGGCTAATTCTTAATATAATACACAAAATAGTTTCAAATCTCAAATAAATACATCAAATTTTACAAATTTGTTCAAACAAAATGCAAAACAAATGGCAAAACACATAGTAGGCATAGTACGATTTGTATTTGATAGAACTTCGCCTATTAAATCTGTTTTGTAAAACAAACCCTTGGGTCTTAAATCAAAAAACATTTAATCTGTGCATTTTGATAGTTGTCCTTTTATTAACCAATCATATTTGGTGGGGCACAACGGGAGTACAGATATGACATAATTTCCAGAAGCACTTGATAAATATATCTGGTTTCAAAATCAATACAGAAATATGACAAAGAATATAAATATAACAAAAGCATTAACTAAGAAACATGGGATTTCGTCTTTAACTACAGAATTATTCTCTTGCGCAAGGAGTTGAAATGGCCAAATGTTCTCTCTTTTCGCCACCGTCTGACTCAACATCAGAAATTGGCTACTTTGAAAACGACGTTTGAGAACACTAGCGACGTATATTCCCTGCTAACGTGAATGCCTTTTGATTAAATGTGGAAGTAAAAAAACTGTCTTCTGTGTTCGTTTTAAATTTGCATCGTATGTTGACACGTTACATGTGCGCAAAAATGACTGTGCATTGTTGAATCGACATATTAAATCAGCACTCGTTTGGTGCCAGTACCCGATTTTGATCTACTGTTGGCTGATCTGATGATTAATTATAAATCCCCCTTATTCATCATATGCAACGCAATAGTTAACCGTTGTGCAGCAGTTTATTTAAAAACAGGTCGTTTTTCCCTAAAAGCTTTGAGGAAAACAGAACAGATAAAAGTTTTGGCTGATAAAAAATGGGTTCTGTCGGAATAAAAGCAGTGAACCCACTATTGTAGACTAATATTAACCACGTAAAGCTAACAAGTGATTATATGCGACTGATTTTAATCTATCCCCTTTCATGCTAGCTACAAACTTAGCAAGGCTAACGTTAGCTGCTGAAGAGTGTAATGTTAACTAGCGTCACATGCTGTGATGTTTCTGTTATTCTAACATTCGTTTTCGGAGCATCAGAGAGCAACGCAGGCATATCAGTGGCTCCGAAATGAGGCACAGAAATCTGCGTTGCTATTCGGTCCAGTAGATATGGGTAGTTAAGGCACAGGTGCCATATTAGCAGCGGGTCTACTCTGTACCAACCATGGACTGTTACCAACCCTAGCAACGACGCTAGCAAAGCCAGTCCTTAACTAGGCTACTATGGTGCGGTGGTCTCTTTTAACAACTTCTTTCTCTGCATTGAGTTGACAACCCTCTCAAATATAGACACACAAACAGAACAAGTAATAAAAGTCTCAGATCCACTGTCTGTGATTGCAAAATTCTAGCTTAATTATTGTGACATGACAGCTATCAATATCCAAAGTAGCCGAAAGTCATGTCGCCAATTCATTTTTTTCTCAAAGTTGGCAGTAACATGTCATACGTTTTTTCATTAAATAGGATTTATAAGAATTTAATCCTTACTGTTTTCTCAGAGGAACAGCTCCTTCCTTAGTCACTGGATGAGGTCTGCTCACTCTGCTGGTAATTGACTCTAGGAGCAGATCGTACACGTGCTCCACAACAACAACACCAGGGCCTGGCGACCAGGCTTCCGCAAGATGCGCCTGCTTATTAATCGGCTTGATATTGGCCGATGCAGATTATGTAAAAAATGTCAAAAGATCGGACGATTAATCTGCACACCGATAAATCGGTCGTCCCCTAGATGGAACCCACCCCATCTGGCTCTTATCTGAATGGGTGTTTCTGAAGTGGTTACTGCATCATCTATCAACAACAAGTGGGACACAATCATGAAGTGGAACGAAATTTTTCTCGCCCAATTTGTCAGTTTTTTATTTGTTAAAAAAGTTTGAAATATCCAATAAATTTCCTTCCACTTCATGATTTTGTCCCACTTGTTGTTGCTTCTTCACAAAAAATTACAGTTTTATATATCATACCTGCAAACTCAGAAGGGCTGAAAAAGGTGACACATTTTATAAAGCCCCCCCCCAAGAAGAAAATATAGGGGAAAGACAACATTTTCTTCAGGTAGAAAAAACTAACTCTGACTGTATTATTCAACGTTAAATGGTTCACCAGAGCAGGTGTTTCATCACTCATTAACGTTAAACCAGACACCAATGGGTC